>JAQGBY010000542.1:0-42438 GCA_034698785.1 Mycogona germanica | reverse complement strand
GTCTCGACTCGTCGTAGCCCAGTCGGTATTGCTACTGGCTGTGGCTCGGTGATCCCGGGTTCGATTCCCGGCGCGGGTTAGAAACGTCAACCCTCTGATTCATTCTGATTCATTCATTTGACAAATACGGTAGGACATGCCATAGTTCGAATATTGTTAATTTATCCATTTAAACATTTAAAAAAAATGAATATAGGGTTTTAGTAATTTCAGTCGATGATCCAAAATTTAGAGAACTGTTTAAAGTGTGATCACTACTGGGATAAGGGAGGGGATGGTTTAAAAAAAACCGAAGGGTTGGTGGGGAGGGGGCAGACAAAGAAAGTTGAAGAGTGAGTTTGAGTCTGCGACGATATCATCATTTTTTATGGCGGCCTCCGTCAGGTTCATTTTTATAAACTACACCTAGTAGACTAGACGACGATTGCTTGTTCGCATGCGCTCGCCTCTATTTACGGCTAGGGCCTATGTAGTCGGCAAACGCATACACATTTTGGGGCTGCAAACTTGATTGCGTTGATACTTTAGATTTGGAGAGGGAGAAGATGGGAGGCATTCCTGACAGATGGATGGCAGAAGATTTGCATTTCACAAATGTGTGTGTTGCGAGACGATGAAGCGCGGCGGGGTGTTTTCACAATGAATAAATTGACGTGGTTCATCATGGAGGGCGCCACGTGTACACTCTAAATAACACTGTAAAAAAATTGTCGCCCTATTTTCGAAGTCCTATTCAAATTAATTTTGACATCTCCCAGAAATCTAAATGGATCTCTCTCACACAAAGCGTTATAACAAAAAACAAATAGTCGAAATAAAATAAATTACGTTAAACATCGTTCGTTGAATAATGTCTTATAGAAATACACTTTTTATACGTCAGGTACAACAATATGCGCAAAGAAAAAACACGAACTTTCGATTTTCAAGCACACGTAACTGAAGTAACAAGTAAGCTTAATGGGGGTGGGGAGGCTTCTCGGCATTACATGTGTTGTGTATTTTGTGATTGCTTATTTTGAGTTAGGGGGCGTTCGTTTTTCTAAAATTAAAAAAGAAAATGATGCGCCGAGCTTATTTTTAATTTTTCTCCGTTTCGTGACGATACTATTTATAATTGTTTAACCTTGTAGTTGAACCACTTCCGGCATAGGCTCATTGATTTGTGCTGCGATCACCGTCATATGCCGGCTGTCAATGGTAAATTATAGATGACGTTGTACTACTAGGGGGGGGGAGGTATTTCAGCCGTCCCGTAGTTTTAGTGGTGGTGGTGGTGGTGGTGGTTGGGTGATGGGGTGGGGGGAGGCATTACACGTCTTACATTGTGTGTGTGCGTGATGCGCGCTATTAAATGAACCTGAACAGGATTGTTGTGCTGATTTACGACAACGAATGCTCAGCCGTTGCGGAGAAGCCTATATTTTATGCACGGCAATGGCGGAGGGGTTGCGCACGACTGTGGTTATAAGCCGGCCCAGATGCAAGGTACCCACGGCATTCGCTCCGACATCGCCTCTCCCCTCAATGTCTCTCTCTCGTGCGCTAACCCTAGTTCCACATTATTGTCTTTGAGAAATGCGTTTAGCTAAATAACTGTCTACTCTATATATACTTGTCACCCTGTATGTATAGTTTTAGTCACCCTGGTTTAGTCACCCTGTATGTTTTGTAGTGTTTTGTAGTTTGTGCTCAGGTACAATGAGGATCTCATTATTTCACATTATTTTGAAATCGACCACCAACAAACAATATCATCTAAATTTACTCGCGAAAATACCTACGTATTGTAAACTTTTTTTTAAAAAAATTTCTAGAACGTTCATTCAGAACTTATTTAGGAATACTTGAAAAGAAAAAACGTTCAATCATTCATTGTTGCTGACTTGCTGGAGCCTAGTAGATGAATAATTCTTAATTTTAAGTTTAAGTTATACTGTTCACGTAAGCTCTTAAACGTTTAGAGGAGTCTGAAATTATGTCCAAGATTTGTGTATATTTTTCTTCTCGCAAGTACAGGATTTTCTGTTTTTAAAAGGATGTATATTGTCTGATGGTTTTGTGTTTCATGGGGTAACTTTCTTGTGTTCTGTATATCATTTGTCGTTTTACCTATACAAAAAATATTTTCTGAAGCAGAGCTTTGTAAAACATTGACAACAGAAGATCGATCAATGAGTAAAGAATTTCACTACACCTATATATACGTCATCGTATATTAATTTAATTATGGTTATGGTACAGGAGATGAAAAAGCTTGTTTATCGACACCGTCCCAATTTCGAAATTCGGAAATTTCGTTTTTTTTGCGCGCTCACACTAAATCCTGGATGCTTGTCGTGGCATTTGAAGGAGGGGTTGGTCATTTGTTGTGGAAAAGAGGGGCAATGAGGTGTTGGTGAGGGAGAGAGTGAGCGAGGGATAAAGATGAGCGACAGAGGAAGGATGGAAGGCGGTGGGATGGACGACAGGATTATTAGGTTGTTGCAATTGGCAAGCGGAAAAGGGAAAATCGGTGGGATACGACTTTGGTCAGAACAATCTACACGTTAAGGTGAAACGGCTTGGTAAAACCTAATCCCCCACCCCTCCTCCCCCACCAACTCCGCGCTTCTTGTTCTTCCGAAAACAAATTACGTGGAAGTTATTATCAGTGTTGCCGGCGCGAGTGCCGAGAGTTGGCGACTCCGCGCTCTGTATCTCTCTTCGTTCTCTACTTACTATAGGTGTATGTGTGAATGCGCCATAGAGAGAGAGAGAGAGAGAGTGAGAGAAGGAGCGAAGATTGAACGAGAGTCAGAGCGTAGGCAATCACTCTCATCCAAAATTAATTATCCGATCAGCGTTGGGGAAAGTATAGAGGCAACTGTTTTTGGAGAGAGTTGGCGGGGATCGTGCCCCCCGACAGCATCCACACGGGCGTCTAACACCTATAAATTCCTGCTGGAGTAAAACTGAGAGCAGCAAATGTGGTACCCTGCAACGCAATTAATCCTCCTGAGATCACCATGAATCCACATGGTTCACTATCGAAACCAATGCACCGCAAACCAGTACAGCAGAGTACCTTTTTGAGATTTATAGGTGTTTTATAAACTATTTTAGTTTTCTAAATTTTTAAAAATTCCATATTCATATTCAGAATATGAGATTCAATATATTTCGCATTTTTTTTGTATTCCGTTTGGCTTTCGTTGGCCGTAATGGTTGTATGAATTAGTATACTTTAAATGACAGCAAAATTTCAATATTATTAAATTCATATGACTTCAACATTCTTTCATTTTTTACGTACTATCATTTTTTTTTACTATCAGATCTGGAAATATACCGCAAGTGAAACGCGTGGTTTTTTTTAGAGGTGTCGAGTGGTCGAGAGGATACCGTGTTTTCGTCGTGGTTTCGATTCCGGCAGACACCATCGGAATTTTTCGGGCGGGAGAAATTCCTTCACACGCGTTCTTTCGGAATAGAAGTATAATCATGACCCGTACTTGTACGATATCGGGAGGTTAAAGACCCCTTTCCTAGCCAGCCTAGGTTAGGCAAAATTTCCAGGTCACCTACCTGCAGGGGTTAATATGTTGAATCTCCGCTGAACCGGTGATCTCGTTAATTTTTATGTATTCGATGCGGGCTCTCGATAGTTTCGATCCCGGGGTGCTGGTGAAAATGTGCCCATCGCCATTAAGCACCATGAAAGGGTATAGAAAATCCTGTAGTGCAGTGACTACAGTAAAGGTAGAAATTTATTTTTATTCGAAACATATGACAAAATTTCGGAAGGAAAAGAGCACGCCGTCCCGGTGTTGTTTATGACGCTGGTCATGGACACCGTAAGAATGTGCAGGTGCATGCAAGTGTATAAAGACACACATGAATCTCAACAACAGTTCCATCAGATTACATACAGCGAAAGTCTGTGGAAGTTTCCAGACCGTGACGGCGCCTGATTAGTCCGGTAACAGGCTCTCGTTCTCGCTTCCCATTGGTCTAGCATTCCCTCGCACGTGCTGGAAACGGTTTCAATCAGTACACCGATAATGCGAATAATTCCCAGCAGGTCCGTTGTTGTTGTTATTGGCTGGCTCATTGCAACGAAACTGTCGCACGTCCACCTTTATTGCATCCGTGGAATTGCCTCCTGTGATCCAATTGCTTGATCCGAATCTTCTGACCAGATATGTCGACTAAAGTGACACCAAATTTTGAGCATAAATATTACGAACTGTTGCAAATGTGTGCATCCTGAGAAAAAAGTTAAAACCCATAAATGATAATTACAACTAAAACGCTGAGAATTGCAGGACTACAATTAGAACTCGGCAACGAATTAGAATATAACTCGGCAATGAAGAGCATTCTTAAGATAAGCAAATTAAAAATTTGAAGAAATTCTTAATTTACTTATCTTCTGGAAGATGTTTTAAATTTCCGTTTAAACTATCTTCATTGCCGAGTTCTAATTGTGGTCCTGCAATTCCCAGCGTTTTAGTTAATACTATCGTCGGCTCCTATTTATTCCCTTTCTTTGAGATAATTACAACTTTTACAACCTATTAATTAGAAATACAACAATAACAACCTATTTACTGTCGTCGGCTCCTTTCCCCTTTCTTTAAGACAATTACAACTGTTACAACCTATTAATTACAATTACAACTATAACAACCTATTTTCAATTGATTAAGATATCAGAATAGAATGCAGGCAGCTATAGTGAAAACATTTTAAAAATATACTTACATATTACGGTATTATTTTCATTTGATTGATTTTTACGAGTAAATATTTGTACGCAGAGAGGTTCAAAACAAAATTAGGATTTTGTGAGATATTCCAAAAAGTAATTACCGGTATAAAAACGGGGGGATATAAGATAATTAATTTTTTGCGTTAGAAGGAATCTGCGTTTCACGTCTGGCTCACCCTAATAACATTTTTTCACGATGGGCATCTCCAATTGTCCATCGTGAAAAAATGATATTAGATGTTGCAGCCTTTTCCCCAGCATTGTATCGCCTGTACGTTGTGCATCGCCTAATCGACGCCTCAACAAAACGACGATATCATAGAACAACCGTGGACATGAATCCTCCTCCATCGTGTGATAATTCTTCAGCGCGAGAGGACATGAGATCTCAGGAGGACGTGCGTTGAGAGACCGGAGTCAACATTACGACACTTGTCTCGTTAAACCAGTGTGCGCGTCTCTCTCGACCTGCCCGGGCATTTATAACTTACTTCTTTCGTCTGTCGATTGCTCGTGTAGTTATTTTTGTTGGGATATGAAAGTGTTCCTTCCTCCTCTCCCGTCCCCGCCACCTCCCCAACGGACTCGGATAAGGCTTACCTCGCGTGATTAAGTGTCGTGGCCATTGCCGGGTGCGCCCCCAGAGACGAGATTCGTCTCCGTCTACCTATACCTTGCCCTAAAGTGTCTCGAATACTATTCAGAGCGACGAATTCAATTAATGGTACATTTGAGGGGGTGAAAGACAGAGGGGTGTAAATCTTGAATTGCGAAAAAAGAGATTTTACCAGATGTGTTCGGTTTCGTTGACCTATCCAACTTCTGCTGCCATCTGTCGGCGCAAAAGCTTTGGCTTACGTGACACTTTCTTTCGACAGTTTCACATGACAAGATTGCGTTTTTGCAAGTCGATTTTCATTTATTTATGACTAGACCAAAATAAATGACAAATAACTGATAACGTGACAATCCATCTGCATGCTAAATTTACAAATTCATTGGATCAAAGTGACTTTGGATTATTCCCGTGATCGCGGGTTCGATTCCTGACCGTGACCTTCGAATTTTAACGGGCGAGATAAATTTGTACACACCTTTCTTTGGAATAGAAGTAAATTCGTGCCCATACAATTTCAGGTACACGTTAAATATCCATCACTAAGGTATCAGGCTTAGGCTAGGTCGCCTCCTGGGGCGAGGGGGGTCATTAGGGCGAACACGCTGGTGGATCTCCTTAACAAATACCTCAATAATCAATATCATGGTTAATCCGCATACTAGTATATTGATAAATCCCGGAAGGAAATCATACTCTCAGTGATGGACCGTCGATTTCAGTGTTAGAGGTACTCTCAGTACACCATTCTGTATTGCGCTCGCCACTAGCTCGGCCACATATTTCAGCATGTCGTCATCCCCCATCATGCTACAGAGGTGTAGTCGACATCAATGGTATGTGCATGTGCGTTGGCATTAATCAATGATCATTCATTTTTGCTACATCGATGCGACCGCCGCCGCCCTAACGTCCTAATTCCCTAAATCACTTTTTTCCGGTTTTGCACATCTCGTATACCAATTTGGCCCACATTGAACATCATCCCCTCCTGTGTCTCACCCTATCCCCCGTCGGTTTACCCTTTATTTCTTCCAATTTCGTCGCTATTACGGCACTACCCCTTCAATAATCTAGCCGTCCCCCTTCACTACGTCCCCCGTCGCTCGAAATCCCCCTCGGGTTGTACGAGAGCGGAGGAGCGACGGCGCAACCCCCGGGGCTCAGCTCCCGATCATTTGTAATAATAATTGTCACTGGTGAGTGTTGATGATGGAGCTGCTAATTGTTCGCGCCATTGTCGCCGATCTTCTCGCCGCCATCCCCCCCACTCAGTCCGTCGCGACCTCTTGCACCGCCCTACTCCATCACCCCTTTTCTCCCCCTAACCCTTCATCTTGTAGAAGACAATGGCGGGTCATTTCAAACACATCAGCCGGATGGTGAGCAAGCATAAGTCCGAGTAGCCTACTGTAACCCTGGCCTATTTCATGTTTCACTTGAAACTAGATTGAATTGAAAACCCTGAAATAAAATTTGTAGTACGCAAGATTTCTAAAGTTCAGTTTAAGAAACAAAGACTGTTCAAGTGTAACCCAAAATGTCGGATTTAAGATAAGCTGTTTTGAAGTAACGAAATATGTTGCAGATAAAATAGAAATAATTTTATTTTTGGCGACTTGCTGACGCTGTCGTGTGGGTTGTGTGACTACCAGCTATTGCCTGCAATAATCTTTCCAGATAATGCTGACGTCCATGTCAGTACAAGTTGACGCGATGTCTCAAGAGAATATACAGTACATTGCGCATGATGTGGCATAATATTAGATTTGTGCCTTTCATCCGCCCTTCGTATTATGGGAGACCATTTTTTCTGTAATTCTAAGCGATGACTGATTATAATAGAGTATTATGAATATAACTAATAAGGAAATCTGAAATTGATTTTCGAGATTGCTCGCCCTTTAGCCTAGACACGCATGGGGAACCCGAACTACTGTAACTATCAATCTCCATTGTAATTTAATTGAACTTTCTTATGAAATAAAATTATTGATCGGCTATTTTTTTTTAAATTAAACATTGGATTTAATTACAATAACTATTTTTACATGAAATGCTTAAAGAACACTTAATGCGAAGGTTCATGGACCCTCTCATTGCATCTTGCAATAAGCGAGGACCTTACAAATTACGAGGACATTACAAATTATTTTATTTTTTATTATGTTATTTTATATTTTATTATTTATTATTTTATATTCACTACAATTTATTTTGAAATTTATATTTAGCTACAAGGTATTTATTGATAGCTACTTGTATTTATTGTTCGTGAAAATTGAGACCAAGCACTTAGTTTTTAAGTACGCTAACAATTTCTATTAATAAAACAGTGCACTGAAAATTTTAGTTTTTTAATAAAAAACTCTCAGTTTACTGGTCAACGAAGACTATGCAATTTATGCCTCTTTAGGAATAAGTGTTCTTCAATCATAAAGCAGATCTAAAGTCGCCTCGTTGTAAGTGCGATTCGAGGCGTAACTAACTGCGACGATGTAATTACTTACAAGAAACAAAAGATTCCTATAAAAATGAGAAATTCCGCGCTTGATGGCTACATATATATATATATACTGTATAAACTCTAGTTATGTGGTGTAAGGTATGTTTATACCGTCACCACCTATCTAGGACGTAAAAATGTCTCCTCGGGCGTTCGTTCGAGATATCTGTGCTTGCCCGTGCGCTCACTCTCTCTTTCTCGTCACAGATGCGTGGAATGTGATTTTTATCTTTCTTTGATCGCAAATTAACGACTGAGAAAGCGAGGAGATATTTACAAGTGATTTCTTTTTGGTCTGCACAGTCGAGTGGGTCTGGCCTGACGCGAAGCCGTGTCTATATGAACCCACCGAGACCTGTCTTGTTTGCCGGCATGAAATGTGGCGAGCAGGACATTAGTGCCACGTTGAGCGTGTCTTGATCTAGCCGCAATGCTACCAGATCTAACATGTCCTCCTCAGACCACAATTCCCTACTTCATGATATGCCGTAGTCACAATTTTTCAAGACGGCCAAGACACATATTTTGTCCCCTTATGTTTTCTGATTATGTTAGCGAACATCTCAAATTTATTGAACGCCAAAAATGCTATTTATTAAATTTAGGTAACGAGTACGACTTGTCGTAGCCCAGTCGGTATTGCGACTGACTGTGGCTCATCGGTCCCGGGTTCGATTCCTGGCGTGGACTCTCAATTATTCAATCCCGGGGTTAGTGGTGAAAATGTGCCCCTCGCCATAGCGCCTAAGAACCATGAGGGGTACAAAAAATATCCTGTAGTGATATTACACTACAGTGAATTAAAAATATTATCAATATATGATTTTCGTATTGTATTGATGACCGGGAAACATTTTTCTATTGAAAGTGTTGCTGAAAAAATGCTGCGCTGTTGAAGTGGATGGATTTTGAAGGGTTAAATATTTTAGCCCATTCTTGAGTATCGATATGTTGGTTGGTGGTCCTGGTAGGATATCTAACATGCCTCGGAGCTACACACAAACTTGATGAACGGGCTAAGGAGAAGGCCACATTAACGGTGTGCAGCTAAGCGATTGAGTTTCGAGGGATGTTCGATTCGATGCCTCAATGCGTGTCTCACCTGATTCTGTTTCAGCAGACGTTAAAACCGCAGTTTTTTCGAAAACACAAATGCGTATAAATTGTGGGTTTCAGGGAAGATATCGGTTCTGGAATAACTCATTTTTTTAAAAATGAAAAATGAATTAAAACTTAATTAGAAAAATGCTAAAAGAAATATGGTGAATATTATTCTGAAGGTATCCAGCAACACAAACGATTGCCAAATGTGTGGGAGTGTTGCCAGCAATTGTTAATCACATCGTAGCTAAAGATTTACATTGCTGCCCCGTGTCAAGCAATCACACAACACAACAGAGTGTTGTGTGAGACAGAGCTTTACAATTTGCCATTTCGGGGGTGCCAGCGTGTTTTGCTAGAGAAGCAACTATCATGTCAATTTCATTGCCGCCACTTAGCAATCACCTAACACTTGCTTTACAAGTTGCCGTCGTGTCGATTTCATTGCTGCCCCGTGTCGAGCAATCACACAACACTCTGTTGCTTTACAATTTGCCATTTCGGGGGTGCCAGCGTGTTTTGCTAGAGAAGCAGCTCTCTCATGTTGTTTTGGCGACTGACTGTGGTTTCGGCGGTCCCGGGTTCGATTCCCGGCTCGGGCTTTCGAAAATTTCGATCCCAGGGTACTGGTCGTTCCCCCTCGCACAGTGCCTAAGTACCAGGAGGGGAGGACGTAAAGCCTGTAGTGCGGTTGACTACAGTTGATTGGAAGCTTAAAAAAAATACATTGCTGCCTCGTGTGTTGCTGTTGCTTACAATTTGACAATTTGACAATTTGCTTAACAATTTGAGCTGTAATGAGTTCCTCAAATTTGTTGTCGAGCGCAAATTATTTTAGATCTCGATTTTGCGTATTTCTTGATAAATCATCCATTTAATGATTAAAAACAACGCTTCGGCAAAAAATCCAAATATGGCGTCTCCACTTCACCAAAATGGCGCTGTTGCTATCACATGCTACCAATGTCATATTTCCAAATTTCCTATTTGTATTTCTTGCGTATTTCTTGATAAATCATCCATTTAATGATTAAAAACAACGCTTCGGCAAAAAATCCAAATATGGCGTCTCCACTTCACCAAAATGGCGCTGTTGCTATCACATGCTACCAATGTCATATTTCCAAATTTCCTATTTGTAAATCGTTGTAACGCCTGAGACAGCTATTTAACAAATTCGTAATAAAATGTTTTTATGTTTCAAACAGATTTGATATTTAAATTGTCAAGTGTTTAAAAAAACTATAAAATAAATTAATAGTTTTAACAGAACCGCCATGTCACAAGAGGGAACGGGGTTTTCACATATTTGAAAAGCATTTCGCTGACATGACGGGAGACTTTCGAGCCAAACCGGGTAATTTCTCTAACCCCTCTCTATATTACAAATGCCTCGTACGATGAAGCGATCCGATAATCTTTAGATCGGTCCTCGTTCGGCATCCGACCTAGCTTCGCCGTGATGAAAGGGCGCGCTGCCTGCCACAGTGTAGGCGGTGCCGCCTGGCGGGTTTCTTCTGGCGAATGGCGGAATTGAAAGAGATCCGATGTGCGTGTGTGTGTATGTGTGCGTGCGTATAGACGAAACGGCGAAGCAAATCGCGTAGCGTGATTTTCGCTCCGATGCCTCATTAAATTAAACCAGTCGGTGCTAATGCGTTGATGGTCGGGCGCCACCAAGCGGAAACGGGAGCACTCATTCGGCACATCAAACCTCCGTGTACACGTGTGTGTGTGTGTGTGTGTGTGTGTGTGTCAGAGCGCATGTGGCTCGGGAAAGAGTGGGTGGTGGGCCGAACGTCGGCATCACCCCATCGGCGAACTTTCATCAAAAACTGTTGGTGCCATGTTATGCCATGTCGCGGTCCAGTTGAGGAAACCCGTTGGTTCCTCCTCACACATATTTAAATTGAAAAGGATGTCAGCTACCTGGACTTCTAAATTTCATTTCATCTATTCCCTGTGATACACTAAACAAATATATATTTTTTTTAAATTTTAAGATGGGTCTTCATTTGAATCGAGCGGTACACTTATTAGAGTCTGGGGTTTAAATTATAAACATCTTATACTGACAATGTCGCATTCTTAATTTTCGATAAAATTGCATCTGGAAAGGTCTTAAGATGTTTCAAATCCAAAACTTAAGTCTCTTTTTAAAAGCTTCAAATAAGAAAACAGAAATTAAGTAAAACTCTCAGTAAATGTAATAAATTATTGTTTATACAGTGGCTTATTGATAACTTGTCGTAGGTCTGTCTGTATTGCGACTGACTGTGGCTCGGTGGTTTCGTGTTCGATTCCCTGCGAGGGCTCTTAATTAATTCCGTACCCGTGTATACTGCTGAAATTGTGCCTAAGCATCATGAAGAAGGGTACAAAAAATCCTTTAGTGCAGTTGACTATAGTGAATTTAAAAAAACAAAAATAATTAACGGAGAAAGAATTTGTCATCTAAATACAAAATGAGTCCAAAATTGAGTTAAAATAAGAGACCACTTTGCACCGTTCTTGTTTTGTTATACATTGTGATTTTTAACTTGGATTTCTTCATAATTTGGGATTTAATTTTTGGGCTTCATTTCTAGATTTAAAATTTTTTTTAGTGATATAAATATACCACCCCTCATAGATGATGGATTCTTCAATGATAAGGGGTTTGTGTCTCCTGAGGTCATTAGGACTTTGGGATTGGGACCCCATTAAAAATATGCATTCAATATACTCACTTCACAAATTTATTTTCTATTTGAAATAAAGATGCTATTAAGTGAATAGTTTTGGAGCTAAATGGATATCATATTTAATGCAGTTTTGTTTCTACCTCAAACGATAACGAAACTTAAAAATCCGGCCGCCAGTATTAATCCTCCCCAAATTGACTCGCAATCTCACTCCATATACTCGTATTTGATGCGTAATATTCGAAAAGGACCTGACATTTTCTATTTGTATATATTCATTGCCTCTAAGTAGAATAAATGATGGTATAGGGGAGGAGGTAGGTTGGTTATTTCCCTTTCCATATCGTGCGGCTTTATAGGCGACACCACCACATTTCGTTTCGTTGTCAAGATAGAAAATTCTGTGGTAAACTCTAACCGGTTGAAAATAACAGGATTTTTTTTAAACCTATCATCAATGTTAGATGCCATGATGACTATTTTGAATTAGGTGTCTAACGTGTTGGCATTTAATTTTAATTTAATCGATGGTTTGCGATGTTAAAAAACACGTCAAAATAATTAATCGTTCAAATAATAAACCACTCTAAAAAAATTGCTTTGTAGAATTAAGTTTTTATAAGAAGGAATTAAGAAGTTGGGCGGATTCTTCTCAGACCAAGTGGGATACAATTTACATTGTTTAAATAATTAAAACTAATTCTACACATTTTAAATTATACAATACAATATCAAGAATAAAAAGATAAGAGTTAAAATGCTACCATAAAAATTACAAGCGTCGCCTTAAACAATTGTGAAATATAGGACTATAAATATAAATATATCAATTACGTCGAATAATATTGAAACAAAAATACCCTTTTCTTTGTTTTAATTTAAAGAATATTTACATATATGATAATAACTAATAATACGTTTTAGCAAAGAACTAAAAAGGCAAAATGAAAGCAAAATGAATTTATATGAGATTGCTTAAATAGTTTTCGGCGTGCTCTTTCGATTTTCATTTCGAAGATATAATAAATACTGAATATTTTTTAAAACTTGGTCGTGTGTTTTTAATCTATTTTATTTTTATTATAATAAGTAAATCCGTGGTTCGTCATGCTGAATATCCGTTTCTTGATTTGAAACCAAAGCACGGCACCACCACGACACCCCCACTGCAACAACACAACACTTTTGTATACACTCTCCGTGTAAATAATTTGACCGGCGCCACTATATAAAATGACTTGTGGTTTTTGGTGAGGGAAGAAAGAAAATGAGGTTGCTGCAGGGGTCGTGAGAGTCGAAAGCGAGCTCGTATCAGTCGATTCTCTCGGGGTGGTGGAGGGTTGTTGCCACGCGCCACCGTCCAACTAGAGTGGCGCTGGTAGCGGACACGCGTGCTCTACAGTCCGCCACGTGCGAAACCGAGCACGATGAGGGTTGCTCCATAGGGGGAGGGGGGATATCGTGAGGGAGGATAGGGAGAGAGAGGGGCACCTAGAACACACAACAGGACCCATTTCCCTTCATTCTTCAGTTTTAACTTTATATAACCTCACCCTTAACGATCTAACCCCTAACGATCTAAATCTTAATGTTTTCAAATTTTCGGTGACTATGACGGAGTGTAGCGTTGGTCAACGAGAATATATTACAAATATCCACCATTACTGTAACTGTCGGATCATGTGCTAGTTCTATCATAGCAAGAAGGCTAGCTTCTCCATAACTCACCCTTAACATTTGATCATGCCAATCCATTTCTATTGCTAGTTGGATTTCTACTGTATACACCTGAAATATATATTTTAAAATACAGGTGTGATCAATGTGGGCGGAGGTCTCAGGAAGATACATGTTTATTGAAGCTTGACTGTTGCACTCGTCCTGGTGGACACACTAGGAGAGGGTTTTGCATTCGCCTATTACAAAGTGCTGCGATCTATTCCATTGGCGGAACAGTGTTTCATTCTAAGAGTGGTGCGACTCACATCGTCCCCTCACATCTAGTACCACCCTCTCATTCTCTCTTTTACCCACTCTGATCTGGTTGCTTTATAGACGTGCGGTGGTGGTGGTATCCTAGTACTGTATTGATAGAAATAATTATTTTAATTTGTTTGTTTGTCCCCGCTGCGGACGTGTGCAAACTAACCTGAATGCACTTAGCGGTGTTTTATATCCACACACACACACACACTCGTTCGTCAATATCGATGTGTGATTTCGGTGTTGAAACATCCATTGGATTTGGTTCGACAATTTATGTAGTTGTCTCTCGTGGGACAGAACCGCATTATTAATGGTGGGTATTTTGATATTGTCACAATTTAATGGATTAATCGAAAACTTTATTGCTGTGCAGACCTTCATACTAATTGGTTATATTATTGCGCTGCTCTAAAAAAATAGTTACCTGATGATTATTAACATATATTTTGACACTTTAAATCAAGCTATATTGGATTTCATTTGAAAATGTGAAATTGAAAATAAAATCCAATAAAGCTTGATTTATTTAAGATGTTGAAATATATGTGAATAGTCCCTCTTAAAATCTGAAACCCGATGTCATTTACTGCAAAACCCTTAATGGTTTCATTTGTTTTAATAATTTTAAAATTATTTCCAATAATTTTTTGCCAGATTACTTGCATATATTTTATTTCGTTCAATTGAAGCGTATTAATAGCATTGCAGGAAATTATTCACACCTCTTCTAGTAATTTTTCACCTGTACTCCAGGGATCGAATAATTAAGATTCCGTGCCGGGAATCAAACCTGGGATCTTCGAGTCCGCAGTGTATCGTTGTACCAACTAGGCTACGTATCTTTGTTCTTGTTAACGACTTTTCAGGCGCTATATGGCGCTGTGGAGCTAACGGAAGCGATGCGCTCGCCGCCCCACTACCAATTATCTAATGGGCCATCAACCACGTCAAGCGCGCTGACAGGAGAAAAGCAGAAATTGTGATTATGAGGTTTATTGAGGGGACCCCCAAAAGGGGGAGATGAGCAAAAGGGATGGAAATTGAGGGTAGACAATAATTGTATGCACCTGTAATCGACGAACCAATCGTGTCAATGGGGAATCGCAAAATCGTATCTGCCAGTCTTTAAAAAATAGTCATGTACGGAATTGTCCCGACCATAAACAAATGTAGGCCACAGTACATGTAAATTAGAAATGCCTGTATTATTTAATGTGGAAGTTTAAATTATGAGACGATCAATGGATGCTGAGAAGCCACTAAATAAAATTAAAAATATTATTCTAATTATTTGATTACAGAACTCTGTATAAAATATCATACACGCTTTTCGCCAAATACAAAAATTGAGATTCATGGAAAATTATTATCTCAAATTCAGCAGTGACATCACAAATCTTGAATAGCCAACAATTCAAAACGATTTCAGCATTGAAATTTCACTGTATGTGGTTTTCCAAATGGAAGTGCGATAGAACTGGCAACGATCCACCCAATAAATGCAATTAATTTTTCGTCAATTACTTTCCTTGCCGGTCGATGCAAAGGCCTCTAGCGACTGCGCTTTGTCTCTACAACTATGGATGTGTAACCCGATTAGCTGGTCGCGAGCTTTCCTATTCCGAATGGGTTAAATGTGTCGTGCATTCGTCGTCTGCCCCCCCCCTCCATAGGCTGTGCTCTCCTGAGATCCCACACTCTCACACGAAGACATGAAAACCGAAATTAGTAAATGGAGATTAGAAAAATCTCCAATGTCGACAAGACCCCTGAAGCCGGACATTTTGAGGACACACAACCTCATCATCGGTATGTGGTCAAGAGTTCAAAAGCAATGTTTGTCTTAATTATTCGTATGTATGTCCACACATAACAAATCCTGGACAAATTATCTGTGTCCGTTTGGACTCTGGTCTCAGAAGGATTCAGTCCTAACGATGTTTATGAATCTTCTGTTTCCCCCCCCCCTGTGCGCGGTCGAAGGGAAAAATGGCCCCGGCACACTTAAACCGTTATGCCCGGCGCATACCCAGTCGTCTAAATGTAATCTGGTTCCCCGTGGGTCGTTTGTGTCTGGACAAATGTGGTCGTAAAGTGTGGCTTCCGCGGTGTATGTATATACGTGTGTATGCGCTGGCCTGCTCGGGACTAATGCTGACCAGTGACCGTGCTGTGACGCGCGTCCTCGTGTTGTGTGGCCTTCTGCTCGCTCTCCGATTGTGATGCTGCCGGGGTCAGCTAACTACGTGTGGAGGAAAACACTGCATATGGCGGCCACCTTTCGGACGATTCATTTATGATGGTGATTTGTGTACGGCCCGTTCCCTGTGGGATGGCTGTTGTTTTGAGTGCATCGCGCAAACCCCCATTTGTTGGAATTTGCTGCGCACCAGAAGCCACTGTACAAGTATTTATCATTTAAATTTATTTAACATCGAAATCAAAATGCAGTAAAGACAAATATTTTTTAATAAATAACCTTTGGGTTGGGGTTTTGTTGGACTCATCGCTCTCATGTATTCGAGCTTTTGTGGAATATACATGGGCATGTATTCGGGCGCGAATCACTGACGATTGCTTACATGAATTTGACGTACACAAAAACGTCATCTTAGATAAACGTTTTATTAGTTACATTCGTCATTTGAAATGTGAGGCACTATCGTAACTTTGTTATGTTGGAGGGGGAGGGTCGATTGAATTAAATAGGCAAAATTAAGCACCAACAGATTTCGTCGTCAAAATAAATACTTTTACTTTGAGTCTGGTGTTAAAATTAACATCGGCGTATTCGAACGTTATATAACTGAACAACCCGAGCACGGTCAAGATAATCCAGGAAAGTCAACAGAGTATTTGATTTCGCTAACTGGATATTTGTGATCGGTTGCTGGGGCCGTGGCACGGCGCCACTCCAACCTTCGTTCCGCCCTAATTGCATTCCAGGCATGAATTGCCCGGCTAAATAGGGCGTAAGAGATGAAAATAATTAAGAATCTGGTAACGAGTTATATGTGATATAGGAACATATTTCTGGTTCATTCCGTCTTTAATTGTGTCTGCTTCTATAAAGGGCTCGCGAGCTTCCGTCTTCCTTCATTGTTTATGGTTGTGTGCTATTTATACTCGTTCCATATCCCGGCTAATCATCATATTAGATCAATCCGGTCTGCTTTACGTCGCTGATCTAATCAACAAAGATTTTTTTCAAAGATTGATTGTCTGAAGCACCAGCGATTCTTCCTGGGTTGGTTGTTACAGTCTAAATGAACCTGCGCTTCCTCCTATTTTACTAGCAGATATTCTAATTAAATGCTTTTTTAATATGCTTGAATATCTGATCTACTGTATATTAAGATTCCTTGTTATTCTTAGCTGTTTGACAAAATGTTTTCCACGAAAGCCAACTCCGTCTTGCATCTTTCACCCAAGACGATACGAAAGGTTAATCGCTCCTCTTGTTTGTTGGTGGACACGATGGACACGATTTTTTGCTGCAAGGCTTTTTGGAAAATGTTCATGCTCTGCAGAGAAAGCTAGTACTAAAACAAGGGGAGTTTTTGAATGCGAGCCTGCCGCATTCAAATGAGAAAGGAACGACACCATGGAAGCCGAACCAAATAAGTGACGCCGCGGTGACGTTAATGACAGGGAATTGAGTTGTCGGCAGTGTGACAAATTACAAGCATCGTCAGACTAAGAACTGTCAGACTTTTTGGTTGGGGTGACTAGTTCCCTTCCACCCAACAATATTCCCGAATTAGTCGACCATTTCAAAATCTCTTTGCAAAGAAAATAAATGGCTCCATTTTTCTAAATAACCGTTTAAAAAATATAAACGGGTAATCAAAATATTTTTTTTCTCTTTCGTTACTGATTTGCGTGACTAAATGATTTTAGAATATGCTTGCAGGCAGCAATAATAGAACGACTTGTAGTCGGTACACTTGAATTAATATGCCTAAATAAACTGTAATGTTAATTTAAAAATCGGTAAAAGTTATTTGTAAAAGGACATGAAAAGAGAAAGCTGCGAGCGTATTATGAGCATACGAGTATGTATGCTTCTGATCACAATTTTAAAAATAGAAATGAGAACTAAATTTTTTTTTTTTCATGTTCTATATACTTGTATGTGAAAGAAATCTTTATAATTAAAAAAAACACACAGTATGTCTCGTTTTCAGCTGCCAAGCGATTGTCGTCCCGAGTTTGGTCAGTGGCGGGCAATCACACAAAACACGGTGGTGTTGCAATTTGCCTCACTACTTCGCTGCCCATATTGCTTGTCGATAACCAATATGACTAGCAATTTTTGTGTTGTTCAGATTTATGTATTAACCAAGTCGACGTCGTCGTCGTCGTCGTCGTCGTCGTCGAAACGATGTTTCCCACGACTTTACTTCCATTCCGAAGAAAGGAGTATTTAGGAATTTGCCCGAAAAATTCCGGAGGTCTCGGAGCGCAGATGCAACAAGAGGACCGTGGTCAGAGTGAGGTCACCACTTTGGGCTTTCATCACAAACATTATGAAATCCTAGATTTAAATAATTCCAAACAATACCTGTGCTGAACATAATATATAAAGAAAAACCATCAATTTCCAAGGGATTTATAAAGTTACGTTGGTACGACGGTCGTGGACGTTTCTGAACTTGAAGAGAAAACTCAAAGAGGTCTACCAACTCTCCCGTCATAGTGGTTACATACGAAGACAGTTTTCTTTAGCTTTACATTTAATTAGAACCAGACTTGGGGAGCATCTAAAGCTATGCGTACTGGGATAACCAAACAAATTGATTTTTTAAAAACCGAAAACCAAGATCAGAAGTGAAAAGTTTGAAGTAAAGATACTTAAAGACCAGGCCGACTTGCCGTTTGTTGGGTACGTGCAGGCGTTATCCGACTCTTTCCCTCAATTCCACCCCCGCCAATAATAAGCTACTATAGACTCACGCAGTTGGGGAGGGGGGATATGGTGGGACCCCCGACTGCTGCGCCGACACTTTCTCTTAATTGGTCATTCCTGCATTGATGATTGAAATGATTAAAACTCCGGAAGTAGGGGAAGGACGTCGCGGCGTCGGGAATAACCGCGAGGCGCCTCCCTCATATCGTGGCGTGGTTTCTTTGAACACACCAATCTGCGGGTTACGGGGAATGGGTTCGGAACGATGGATAAACAATTCGAATTTCTGGCTCTAAAACCTAGTCATGAAAAAAAGCTCGCAGAACAAATTTATTTTCTTGTTTTTTCAATTAGTAATTTATTTTATCGTATTGATCGTTCCCGATCAATCGATAAAGAAATCCCACTATGCTCAATATAATTTTTTAATGGGTGTGAATGTTTTTCGCTGTGTCCTCCTGATCACAAACAGAATTTGAGAGTCATCAAAATGGAAAGACAACGTTTTTTGGTCTCTCAATTTGCAATTGTGTTTTTGTTGTGGCAAGTCGTCGGCAGTCCTGGCATGACAAAGCAAATCACCATGCCGAGGGTGCGATCCTCAAAAACGGGCAACAAATATATTTAGCTAAACGTAAGAAGAAAAAATGTGTGTCCAGAAAAATCGACCGGTCGATCATAAATAAGCCGCTGACAATCGACGATCGATTGAAGGAATTTCAAGCTCGGTATTAAATTATTCAGCGCGCGCCTACGCGCGTGCGCCAGTCGACCGCCTCAGTCCAACGTCTATTGGTTCCTTTTTTCTACGAAGACTGGCGATGGTCGAGCGCTTGATCTCTTTTATGGATGACTGCATGACGAGTTTTATGTTCTGAGGCACACACACACACGATCCTCTATTTTGACAGACTGCCCGGTGGAGACATCTGTCGGATCGTAACGCTATTACACTATTATTGTGTTGTCCGCATGCAGCCCCTGGAACAATGAGATGTGTGCGTAGCTAGAATATTGGTCGAGTCTTGCCCTCAACCAAAATAGTTTCCATCTAAAAGGATGGAGACCGTGAATCAGGTTAGATTAAATCCTATCCTAAAATTTGAGGCACACGAATAGGGGGTTCAAGACGACTGCTTCTTTTGTCTTTCTAAAAAGACGCTTTGAAAACATTGTAACTAATGGGAAGATAAATTAATTTAGTTAATCGTTGAAATGTCACATCTCTATTTATGTGTAAATTTGTATATCTCACGACAAAACAGATGTCAGATCAACATTTGTATCAATCATTTGTTTTTAGGTTCATGGTGGACACTTTCAACTGTAAGAATATTTCAACAGTGTCCACCTGCCATGTTCTTCAAGTTTTGTAGTCCAACTGTGGATTTCGATTTTAAAATATGAGCTGATTTTTTCTGCAATTATTTCCAGTGTTCTTGCTCTGCAGTCACGCTGCATCGAGAAGGCTGCCAGTGTTGCTTTATTGCTTTGCAGTTAGGTTGTCGCCAATGGTTGTGGGCGTGGCCGGACCTCGAGCGGGACGCAGCGCCGCCTCAACTCGCCGCGTCGTACAAAAAAAAATCCCCTCCAAATTATTTTCTAAATGTATTGAGATACTTTCAAATGACACTTCATGCTGTTAATTATTCAGCGACGAATAATCGATAGTCTGTGTGTTGTTGGAGGGAAGGTGGAAGTGGAATGGGAGAGAGGGAGTGAGAGAGAGAGAGATCGAGGGTGGAGTGGGGCAGCCTGGACGGCAGCTGTTACCCGTGCAATTGCACGTGAAGCACGCGAGTGTTGTTGCTCTTGTCGCTGTCGGTTGGAAGGGGACGATGCCCCTACTCGAGCCGAGAGGATCGTCTGGTTTACACGATTTATCGCTAGGTGGCGCCATCGGCTGAACACGGTTGACTGGAGCGCGCAAGTGCAGCGGTTCTTTACTTTCTATAAAATAATAAAATGCAAATCTGCATTATCCTTAAGTTTATTTGGACTGATTTATGAACAGAGAGCTATGGAATTAGACGATCATGAAACTAACTCAATCCTGTTGCTCGTTACTCACTGTGCTATATCGTACTTTTGATAAGTACTAGTTTGTACGTAATCAATACCATAAATCATAACTAATAAACTTTTCACCGTTAAACACAATTTTAAAAAGTAGCACTACTATATATCTCTAGTGCATGCAATTTTCACAAACTAGAATCCAATGTAATAATTTGGATTTGTCATTGGAAGTATCAACCTAAGAATTTATTTGGAATTGCAATTTCCAACATGTGTTATTCGTTTACAAGCCCAAGCAAGCAAATTAGCCTTAAAATAATTTGGTCTGCACTTCAGTGGTTAAGTGCATATCACAAATTATTATTCAAATGGATATAAATATAGTGCTACATTTGTTTGTTCCACCCATTTTATGAAAATTCAAAATTGTAGAATTCAATTAAAACAAATACAGATATGATGTCGCGAAGTTTGAGGCTATCTGAAAGATTAACTACAAATGTATTTAGATATTTACTTTATGGAGTAAAGTATCACAGGATGTCCAAAATACAATTAGTCTAATATCTCTGGGCTCACTTTTTTGGGTCGCCAATTCGTAGAGCAAGTTTGAGGAGGTTGAATCAAGCATTGACAGCTAAGTTCTTTTCTTTCTTAAGAAATTTAAGGATCTTATGGATTACCTTCAACGGAACTTTTATCCGCATCTTCATCTGCTTTGATCTTCCATCGCATTCTTTTTCAAGCAGATCTACAGCTCGATTTATCTTTACCTACGCTGGTCCTTTGCTTAAACTCCAAACAAAAAATCGTAGCTTCGGTTAAAGTCATAAAATCGCTTTAATTAACTAACAGAGCAAATCGTATTTTTAAAACCATCGTCCAATGTTAAATCATAAATAGCCAAATAACCGTAAATGTAAATCAGTTGTTCGCGTTTTGGCCGCCTCTCACAAATACGAAAACTGGTGATCATGATCCAATGTATCCATTACTTATTTTCGTTTTCTTCGGGCGAGTTTAGCATGTTGGTGGTGATCTCACCGGACCCCGGTAACGGCAAAATCTACTCAAATGAGTTCCCCTATTTTTAAAGCGCACGGTTGAAATTGAACTTTACCTTAATAAACGATTTGAAGGAACGCGTGAATTATATCACGCAATTCAATAAAAGTGGCGACCGCATTTAGGTTGGATTAGGTAGGTACAGAAATTGGTCTCTCGATCCACACTTTCTCAGACGCATGACGGGCATCGTCCAGCCAACTGGTTTTATTTTAATAGTACAGATGTATGCAGCCAAATTGATTCCGCACATCTCGCCAACGTTACCGAGGTCTACTCTCGTGTTCCGCTGATTGAGTCCCAATCCACCGACCTCTCTCCCTACGAAATCCCTAGCGCGTTCTCCCATCTCCCTCTCCCGATCTCTCCCCAAACTGACTGACATCACGCCCGACATCTATCACGAGTATCTGAGATGACCAAACTACGGTACGCGCCCCTTCATTTGCACCCTTTCGTTAGAAAAAGTGAAACTTGTATACAAATCAAAAAATAATAAAATAACAGTTTTATGTTAGTAAGAAAATTTGGATTTTTTAATTCTTTTGAAAATGCGAATCTAACTAAAACGATCATTACAATTGTAATCCTTTTGCTTCGTGTTCTTTTTCTGCTGCTGGAAACTATTTAGACGAATTAAGTCTAGCCCTTTTTCCTTAAAGGTCGTGACGGTCACAATTGGGCAACCTTTTTCGATTTCGCGAGAACTCTGATACTGGGCGGTGTTTTCGCGTCATTTTTCCCGGTTGGCCAACTCATCGAGCGTTTTCGGAACGTTACCGGTGATTTTGGCATCGTAGCGCGGCATCAAGAGCGCGGAAGTTCCGCGCTCGTTACCGTAAGAATGAACGGTGAACTACACATTTGTGACAACATTAGAACGATGGAAAATAAAGATTGATAATATTTAGCTTGTCAGGTAAATAATTGACACACATAACAATATCTAATTCGGTGTTGGAAATCAAAATTGCCCAATTAACACCCGTTCAAATTGTAATATTAATATTTAGCATACTTATCAAGTGAAACAGTTAACTTTTTTTTGGGAAACGAGAGTGGATAAACTGATAATTCGCATTAACCCTTACAAAACTTATACTTCAGAAAATGTCATTCAATAACAAACACTAAATGAAAAATATCCAAATACCATCTTCGTGTATCGCACTATTTACCGATATGGAGATGTTATACTCTATATCACCTGCGAATTAAAATTCACAGACATTTTTTATTTCTCCATCACTGTAGTCGCCACTACAGACACTTCTGTACCCCTATTATTGCTTAGGCACCTAAGTGAAGGGAACATCTTCACCAGCCCCCGGGATTGATTAATCGAAATCCCACAACGGGAACCGAACTCGTGACCTCCGAGACACAGTCAGTCACAATACCAACTGGACTACGACGAGTCTTAGATTAGTACCTGCTCAAAGTCCTGGTACTTGTGCTCCTCACATATTCCCTAAGCACCAAGATGATTACAGAAAATCGTGTAGTGATATTACACTACAGTGAATAAAAAAAGAATATAACCATCTACAGGCATAGGTGGGAATACTAAAGAGCATTTAAAAGACATCGCACAAACACATAGTCATTTATACAATGATGTCAGCTATACAGGCAATATGCGAGCTGTGAAATGAGATTCTCAAATATCATGTTTAAAAAAAGTGTGGCTATCCCTGATAGCCCACTCAACCCCTCCCTCCCTCCCTCCGCCCTCCATCACCACCACCACTTGCTCCCTCATAATTGCTGCCCCTTTCACCAGCACCCCCAACCGTACCCAGCACACATCCATCGAGAGTCAAGCTACCGTGGATCCACCAATCTCCACGCTCGTGGCTCCATGCGGGGCCGAAACCTAACCGCATCGCTCGCACCAACGTCACCCACCCCCAACTTCATCTCTCTCTCTCTGACGGTTGGGCAAAAGGCTCAGTACTTCAGAGAGAGTGTGTGTGTGTGTGAGACAGAGAGAGAGAGCGAGTCAACACGTGATACCCGGCTCGCCTTCCGTCTGACTTTCACGTGCAAAACCGTGCCACGGACTACCTACCTAGCCCCCGCACACCCGAATCCTGCCAACCCCGTGCCGTATTATTATAAAACCCACTATGGGGGGTATACCGAAGCGGGTCAGCCCCCCACCACCACCAATGAGTAAGGTGGACCCGATGACGTCGGCATCCGTTCAATAGTCTCGGGACGGAATTCGATACCTCATCATTTGTTGATAGAACATATCAAAGTGAGCGGCCGCCACCGAGTATAACTTGAGCGCTTCGATCTATCTATTATATTGCAACGTTGTCGCTTATCAGCTCCACTGCCACCTTATATACGTGTAACAACGAATTCATGGTGATCAGGTGCGTAGAAAATAATAATCTGGGTTCGGTTGGATTAGAGGGGGGAGAGCTGCTGCCGGTTACGAAACTTCACCCGGATTGACTTTCTACCGTTTACCAGATAGTCAAAAATAAAAGGGAGCGGTGTTTCTTTTTTTCTCGTCTTCTTTTTCATTCGTTATCGATATCGGAAATAGAGGCACGCCCACTTTGGGGTGCCACCGATATATATTATAATATATATATACCCTTTCCGCTGTGCGAGCTGTTAACACGCGTTCTCTGTGGTGGTGGTGGTGAAAGTGACTTTACCCGCGCGTCGCGTTTTTGACGTCTGTGCCGTTGGTGGAGAGCGCGGTTCTCTCTCTCGTCAGGTGGCGCTGCGGGCGACCCGCCAGTGTTCCGTCGGACGTGACACGGTGCGGATGTGTGCTGCTATATCGAAGGGGGGGCACGATCCCGCGACGATGGATTGTTGTGACATGTGAATCTCGACTCCAGCGTTCAGTGTGCGATATCTGAACTACATGTTCTAGTCTACCAGTAGTTACGACGCGACAAAGAAAAATTCGACAACGCGACCCGAAATATACTTCACACAGTTTGATCGATAATTAATCACTGACATATTGGAACTGTCTTAATTTAATTTCCGACGCGCTCATTGGCTTGATTTTGTTCGGTACAATCGTCGTTGGACTGAGTTGGATCGATTCACCTGTCAAAGGCCGAATTTCTTACGGCATTGCATCCATTCGTAAGCAACTTGGAAGAAAGTTGGCAGAGACTTCTCCAAATTGTTTGGGCTACTTTTCACTCGTGAATTTTTCTGGATCGATTATATGGTTTCGTGAAGTGCAGCGGCGACGCGAACGATCGGCGGGTGACTCGAAATTCGATTAGGAGTCGTCGGGCGGCGCCACCATCGCACGTGGCGAACGTCAGAGGCCCAATTGTTGACAATCGGGCTCTCTTCGGATGCTTTTCTCGGTTGTTGTTTCGCTACCGAGTTGTCAACTCCCAGTCTCGAAGTTCCCGAGTTCCGGCCAAACTGTACGTCACACACGACTCCTCCTCCGTGGACCAAGTTGGTCATCATAATCCACTATTACGATCCGCGCCTCCTAATACACTTGTTATCCCAACCGTATCATTAACTACTTCGGGTCGCCGCAATACACACACACACGATGGACAGGCCGAACTTAATTTTTCCAGTTGGCTTTTACTATATACTTATCCAGTATCATTTCTCGGTGCAATTTTGATATATCACAAGACACAACTGACTATTAGTTCATTTCTACCCAATATTAACAAAAGTGGCGACACTTGAATGACACGCGGTCGAACCGGTCAATGGAATTATTTTTCACAGCAGTGCCGAAACCATTAACTGATGACTCGTACATGGAACGCCCGTTCGTAATTTGTCAAGTGCTAAAATGGACGACGATTCGATAATTTTTATTTGGAATGACGTCACTCCAGAATTAAATAACAATCGTCGCCGTTGAAACTTGTTTCGCTGTTGGTGGGGTGAAAAAAAGTAAATCCGAGGAGTAATCCCTGTCGCTCTCCGAATCACTTCCGGTCAAATTTCCCCGTTGGAAGGCGCCACTAGTTTCTCCGGATTTGTCCAGTTGCGCGATTCCTGATTGGAACTAATCACTCGCCAATCCCGCTCCGAATCGTGTCGGTTCCGTGTGCGCGGCGAAGACCTCTCTGCTCCCGCGTTAGCCCTGGCCTCGTTCTCCAAGAGCCTGGGTTGCCGCCAGGGTGCGCTGTGTACTTGCGGCGCCTGTCTCGTCGGCTACCAGTGGATGCCGGGAATGCAGACCACGGGAGACGGAGGCAGCGCGTTCCGGGTGGTCACTCCCAAGCAGCCTCGGGAATCGACCGCCTCGTCCAATGGTAATTTTACCTATTGTCTTTCAGAAGTGGTTGAGGTCTGGTACACAAGTATATATTAGGTGTTCTCCTGATTGATACAGACAATTATAATCTTGTCGTTGTGTTATTTGAATGATTTTCTAGCAGTGCTAATTTCCTCTCAAATTGAGAATCCGGATGAATCGGATAACGGGGCATTTGATCGGACGAATCGGAATTAATTTCCTGATGCTTCGGCACGGATTTGGAAGAACAGAGCGGTTCTTTTTCGAGAATCCAATCCGAGTCATACACTAAGTTTAGCGTTGATGCTATCAATTACAATCTTGTAATTGTAATTGATGCCCTTCCCCCGTTGGTGGTTGGGAGGTCTCAGGTGGATATGCGATGTTATTTCTTTACAATTCTACACTTTTCTTTTTGTAGCTTTCTATTGTTTCTATTTACTCAACCACAATGTGGGTGAGTCACAATTTTATTTTAGGACTATTGCAACTTATTTCAATGATAGTTTAATTTTCTTTCTGGCTTTTTCAAAACAACCAAGAAATGTTTTAATTATTCCTTTAAAAAAGGTGTTCACACATCATGAGTTCGTACGGGAGAACCATTTTTAATTGTTAAAACAGATGGGTCACGTGACTCAAACATTAATCACTATTAAATATATGATATTTGTTAGTCAACTCTACAAATACATGTACCGTGAAACTACACAAAATTAATATAAAAAGGGGCGATCATATTTATATGGCGTTTAAACATTGAATTGAGACCAATATGGGTTTCTTATTCTTAGTAAATACATTGCTGTACTGATCAAATGAGACATTTACCTCGTCATGTATTGGTTAAGTGTTAAAAAAGTATTGTATATCAATAGTATTTTAAATTGAAAATTGAATTGATCAAACTGATTAGAAATTGAAGCATGAAGAGGTCTTCTTTGGTCAAAAGGGGTTTGGAGGTGGATTGTCATTGCATTTCATATAATTATGATTTTCCTACATAGAAGTTGCCATTGATCTAGGATGCTCATTTACGCACCAGCAGTTTAGTCCTACCACATTAAATAATAGTACCCCCCACCAATTTCAGCCGAAACCAAAGGCGTTTGATATTCATTGTGATTTTGGCATCGTGATTGTGCACGCCATATTTTCAACGAGTAACCCGATGTTCCCCGATGTAACCCGGTATTCGTTAACAATCCCGAAATTGAATTATTCTCATTCCCACTCACTATGCGTCGATGGGCCCCAAAGCGTACGTTCCACCCCCCCCCCCTACCACCCTTCGCCGACACACGATTTCAGTAAACGGAAGTCGCCGTAGGCCAGCTAATATAAATTACATTCATATTGGGATGTAGTAGTGTAGTATATTGGCGCGTGTGTAGGACCACCTTCGAGCGCTCTGTACATGCGGCAGATCGTGATTATACGTAGGCCTCCCTATTTAAACAATATTTATTTTATGGAAAGCGTGTGTGGTGGATGCGATAATCCGCTCCTCGTATCCGTTAGGTCCCATACGGATAAGATTCACTACTCGCTACGCTTGTTTAAAGTGGAAATTGGCGGCGCATAAAAATTAAATTTATTTTCCAGCCGCCTTAATAGAGTCTGAAATTTCAAATATGGGGGAAAGGGGGGATGCGAAACTTGAGATAACGGCACGTGCCGGGGTCACTAGTGCCCGGGTTTTACGGTTGATTATTTCCTGCTTTTCTATGTGCATTTGCAGGGCATGGAATTTTAAAAGTAGATGCAAGAAACAGGTTGAGTTCCGAAAGACTAATTGACAGTATGTTGTCAAATGGACAGGTCGAAATTCATGGCACCATCTGTCGAAAAATTGTTTGGGACTTTTACGGAGTGTTGACTGTTCGGATGATTCAACAAATTGGTTCGGCTGTGGATTTCGGTATAGCAATTGGATTGTCTTCGGAATTAAGTAGCAACAAATCGCGCAATCATATTAAAATGCTATATATTAAATGGTGAATGCGGGACAGGCCGAATGAAGGAGACGAACCGAGTGGCGAGCTCGCTTTTATAATATTTTACTATTATTTGAATTAGAACTGGTAATTGCGAAAAATATAGTTTCGTGCAGACCGGGAGTTGAACGCCGGATCCATGGATTTCCGGACCAGTGTTCTACCAATTGAGCTACCCAACACTCCACACTATACCTCTGGCGAATTACCAGCCTGTATACATACGCCATGTATTGCACTTTGCATTTATTTTGGCTCAAAAGCGAGCTCGCCACTCGGTTCATCTCCTTCATTCGGCCAGTACCGAATTCACCATTTAATATATATATATCATCCAGACGTCCTAACTAAATCCCTTATCATATTAAATCCTGATGTCCAGGGTTTTGAGACGCTGATTGGATCCTGGGGGTACCGTGAAACATTGACTAGAAATCATAATTTCTCCACACTTTTAATAATAATAGTCACATGTAGTACCTTTTACATATGTCACTTGAGGCACCAATTAGACAAATGAATACGCCACTATTCAATTCACTGAAAAGATAAGTTCGCAAATTTAAAGTCACCAGTATTTTCAGTGAAACACACAGATCCGGTCCGCCACTGATCACACACACACACACGCCCCCAACACTATTGATCGGCCGGGCAAAAGGCCTGCGGAGTGTCGCGCGCAACAAATGGGATTAGGAGCGCACAGTTAGGCCTACGGGGATACACACACCGAGTGAGAGACACTGGCGCGTGTGAGTGCCGGGGCTGGGGCTGACACTGGTTCTACGTTAGGCCCGCCGCACGCTGCATACATACACTTGTAATAGAACGGAGATGGAGCCGACCTGCAAGTGGTATGTAAGTCGATAGTCTCATTACCGAAACCGCGGAGAGGGAGATGGGTGCGTCTATACCGCATGTATATACTGTCGGGGAAGAAGGTTGGAGATAGTAGAGGACGGATGCGGCCATATTGGAGCGAACAGGGTAATCGAAAATCTGCTGTTCATCCGTATAATGTCCCCCCTTTTTTTTTTTTTGGTCGGCCGCATTAAAGTTTCATAGCGAAAGTCGAGAGTGCTTACTACCCTCCGCACGCGCGTTTATAATAATATCACGATACGGTTAAAGACACCCCCTCCTGCCTGGATATCCACGAGCCAGTCCATTATATCTAGCAATTGTGATTTTATGAGATCAGCCCCAGATATTGGTAACCCCCGAATAACGTTGACAATGAAATTGACCATTTTAGCCTAGCCCTTTAACCGGCCAATTGATTTTCAAAAACCCACATCCTAACGTACAATTAATTTTTTTTTTAATTGATACCCTACCCCAAAACGTCAACAGTTACAAAACAAACGTAACAAAATGTATTTTTTAAATTTATTTTTAAAACCTCACAGCGTATCAGTTTTGGGCTATCTGACAAAAAGTGCGGATCGCCAAACCATATCTATCTCGGGCTTGCATTAATAAATAAATTGTTTTCTAGTGCTTATTTTTTTTGGGTATATCTTTGGGAAAGGGGAATGCTGCTGTGTGACCAGAACATCGCAAACTGTTGGTTCTTCTACATTGTACTACTGTGTACGTCAGTGTGGCACAACAATGTACAAGTCGTGGTACAACGTGCTACATATATTTAAACTCTCTAGTGCTTGTATCTTACCTTCAAATTACTACATAACCACGGTTCTAAAAATGCTTAAAATGTTAATAACTCTGTGTTTCATCTAATATCAAACACCTCTATCATTCCTACAAAAGCAAGAGTCAGTTGTACTAAGGATAACACAAATCAATTTCATCGTATAATTGAATTTAAATGCATTCCCAAATAAAACAAACGGTAGATGGAGTCAGCCGTACACGAAAATAAAAATATTTTCATTGTACGGTTAATAGAAGTTGACACTGAAAAATGTTCATTAGGAAATTTCAAATGTCAATATTATCAAAACGATTTTTAAGCGGTCAAACATACTGAGGTTGTCTAAATCTTAAGAAATTTTGTGTGCACTGTAAATATAATACGTTGTTGGAATTTATGTCAACAGCGTTTTCAGAGAATCGGGCTTTTTTTTTGTGTGTGTTTGTGGACAGACTTTCACGAAAGACCGCATTGCGAAACCGAGCACCGAATCCGTGCCCGTAACGCAACCGTTGTTTGTTTGCGGATTTATCAGCTCGGCATTCGCTTTAATGTATTGGGGCGCGGGGTTTGGCCGTGAGAGTGCGCGCCCGCGCGAGTGAGCGAGAGAGTGACCGCGCCGCGTTCGGCCGCATGCAGCCGGCTACAAAGAGCGAGAGCGACCGCCCCATCGTAAAGGGCCCATCTCGCGACTTAAGCGATCAGGAAGACAAACGGGCGGCGCTTGCTCATCTTCTGTGACGGCATCGGCAACCAAAATCTCCCCCATCGTCTTCGACAAACAGACGAACAAATACGAGCGAAATTAACGATGTAACCTCTCTGCCTCGTTTCCAAATCTCAACACCTATTTCCCTGGAATCAGTTGTTCTTATTCTCGTACATCAACATTTCCGAGAACCACACAGTTCCATCATTTTCTCCATACACCCAAATTAACTGAAAAATGTCGTGTTCGTAAATATCGCAAGATACTTAATTTGAGTTTGGAATATTATTTTTTTTTAAAATAGATGATCAACAGATCATATACTATGATCATATCAGATTTAATGTTTACAAATATAATTTTTGTGATCACATTGAGCTATTTTTTAAATTAATTAATTTCTTTCATTAACTAAATCGCTCGATCGCCTAAAAATAATTTTAGTTCGCAATTTAATCGCCGTAGCCCGGTTGGTTTAGCGACTGACTGTGGCTCGGTGGTCCCGGGTTCGATTCCCGGCGCGGGCTCTCAAAAATTTCGATCCCGGGGTGTACTGGTCGTTCCCCTCGCATAGTGCCTGAGCACCATGGGGGGGACGTAACGCCTGTAGTGCGGTTGACTACAGTTGATTGATTAAAGAAAGAATTACTGATTGATTGCGTGTTGACATGACCAGCATTGACTTGGATTATGAAACGAAAGAATCGGCGAGAGCCTTAGAAACAGACTTGGAATAACTAAAAAAATATATTGATAGGAAGTTTTAAATTCTCCTATTAGGCCATTTTTGCGTATCACGTATATTATCATGATTTTTCACAATTGACTTAATTTGACGGCTGAATCGATAAATTTGCGAGTCAACCATTGCAGCACACGCATAAATAGAACGCCAACCGCACGTCAATTGGTAAAAATAACTTGGCACACGTATATTTTAGTGTTTATGTACATGTATGTATGTGCAATGTTTGCCGCGCTCATATCACAAATTTTATGATCAAGCGTTTACGTGTAAATCGCATTAAGCTTCCATGCATATATACCTGTATATATGTGAATCACTGGGAAAAGGTGTTAGCATGCGAAATCCATGCGCAAACATCCAATCATGTCAACATGGAGTGACAATAAAGCTGTGAACTATATTTAGGTTATTCATAAGCGCTCGCAATAAAATATAGTCTGGGGAAAAAATGTGTCGCATTGCAAAGATCCTGTCACTTTCTATAGAAAAACGCCCAAAACTTGTTGCTATTTTTATTAGTTGCATTCAAATAATATCGTAGGATAGATGACATACAACAAGTACGCTCGTTTGTGTGGATCCGGGTCAAGGCTTGATAGACCAAAAATGTAAGGCGAATCGATTCTAATTTTCCGACGACTCAAAAATGATTTAAATACGTCAGATCAGTCCAGATTTATCACTTGATGACATTGTAATCTAGTGGCGCTGAACCATCTGGTGGCGCTTAACCATATGCTGAGACATCAATTGAATATTGTCCCTTCTTTTGGTTGGTTGAATTCGAAGAATCAAGTTAGGAATAATTTAGTTCAGCTGGTCTACAACGAATCAGGTAAACGCTCTTGGTTTCTTGAAAGACAATTGATTTAAAATCATAATACTTAATTTCGGAGGTGTGGTTTGATTTCTGCAATCTTTATTTGATGCCGCCAGGGGCTTACCCTCGTATAAACGCGCACTTTTGTGTATCTGGCGATTATTTGTTCAGTGGGTTTACAATTATTTGTCGATTGTGTGTTAGTCAAACTTGTCACCAGGCCGTGCGTTGCGCGGCAATACCTTTGCGATTTTATGGCCAGCCCCGGTCGATCCCCCTCCGGCCCTCCTTATCGTCTTGGCAATGCGTGAGCCCACGCGGGTGGCGTAGTCCACCGTCAGGTTTTTCGAACGAAGCGGTACCTTTGAGGGGCCCCTTGTAGTCTTGGAGGAGGAGCCCCGACAATTTGAAAACACCAGTATGTCCATAACGAGCCCCGACCTTTTCGCTGTGTCGTCATCGTCTGCGGTTGACGCACAGTGGGATACAGTGCGGATGATCTGTCGACATCAGCGATTTTATCTGAATCCACATTTTAGTAGTGACGCAAGCGCTGCAACATTGTGTTGTTCTGACATCGAATCTCTGACAAATGTAAACAAATTAAGCAATTGATAAATTACTATTCTGTGGGTATCTAGAACAGGTTCTAATTCCGATCGGGTGGAAATTAATTGATTAAAAATTGGTTAGTCGTCAGTGGTTGGTGAGCATTTATTAGTATTGGTGAGGACTGCCTTGTTAGGAACTATTTGTGAAATGAGCGTTAGTCCAATGATTTTTACATGTGTATCTATATATGAATGTGACTCAAGTTAAGTCAAGCAATAAAATATTCTCGGCTTAGATAACTCAATCTATCAAAGTCAAAAGCTTAATTCACCCGCAAACAGGAATTTAGAATTTAATGCAATGATGACGCTTTTTATTATTTTGCACAATTGTATCGTTGAGCTAAATCTAGATAACATTAACTACCTGTAACATTGCAATTTTTTTCAACATTGACTTGAAATTTCAAAATCAGAATAGCATTGCGGTTAAAAAATATAAATCAATGTGTGACTATGTACAATAACTCAATAAACATAAAATTGATTTATTAGCTTGATTTCAAAATTTAACTTATTTAGGTCACGATTTGTCTGAAGATATTGATTCACCATTCTTATTTACTCGTGAAACATTACATTGTCAACAGGGATAAAAGGTCTTGGCGATTTAATTGCTATTTTTTCAACTTTTTGGAACAAAGGTCATAATCATAATTAATAAACAGAAAAGTGTCTCGAAAAGCGAATTTTGTGGGCTATCTCTTTGCAGTAAAATATTCAAGTTTATTGTCTAAATGTTCAATACTTTTTTTCAAATTCAACCTTTTTATTTTTATCATTTATCGGTAGTAAACGTAGGCACAATCGTATTTTGTGATTAAATGTACCGTACTTTGAAGGTGTTGCAGGCGGCAAAGTTCGTTTGATGATTCAATCTGTGCATGCATACCTTTAAAAAATCGCAATAAAATGAACATATAAACTAAATATTGTATCTTTGATTTCCGGGCCACGGTAAACACACTTTTATTAAATTCAGTCTGATATCCTGAAAGTAAATTGTACCCCTATTGGTGCTTAGGCACTCACTATGTGAAATATTTAACTCGTTTAAGTATCAGTGAGTTTCGTGGTGGCAATCTATTTTTGCAAACATTTGACATTTAAAAAATAGTTTGCAACATAATAAAATGCTTAAAAAGTAGATTAACATATAGATTCTTGTTTCTTTTTTTAACGTTTAGAGTTCAGGCTGGGAAAAAAGAATACACTTGCACAGTAGTGTGGTTTCTGCTTAGGTACATTGTCGCATTAACAGATGCGTTTTTCTCGGATAACGGTCCGGATTATTTATTATCACTTAACTTATTAAGCAGTCATCGAAAAATTAAGAACAATTATAGTCGACCCTGCCATAACCTCCCTTTGCTGTGTAATAAATATTCGTATAAATATTCTGTAGCTAGATAAAAAAAACTCGACAAAAATGGACTTCGTCAATAAAACACAGCAACCACCGTCCAGGCAATTACACTTCGCCACTCAATTGTACATATCATCATTAGACTTACGAAAGAAATAACTCAACCAGACCTTTCCCTGTGTATCATCATCCAGAGACCCTCGGGATATTTAACATGATAACTGCACATTGGAACTGAACCAAGCAAGAGGCAGAAGTGACAAATTTAATTTCTTTACCATCGAGAAACCATTCAATTTCCCCATTTGGAAAATTGAAGCGACATCTTTGTGAAGATTAATTGAATGTTATTAAACTTTCTTGCTACTTTATTTTTGTTTCAAAAATAGTTTTTCCTAGAATTTGTTTTGGGGATCATGAGTATGGTATCATGAGACGTATGACAGTATTAAACGCAACTTTAGTAAAAAGGTCGACTCTATTGGGACCACTTTAGTGGCCCATAAATACACTCGCCCCTTGAAATCCCACGTATCGTTTGCTATATTTTCTGTATTTCTGATGTTTCCCTCTTTATTTTTTACTACTGCAGGCCAACGTCCATCCTCACTAAAGAAGTATTGAATGTGTCCATCAATGAGGGTTCCTTCCTCCCTCTCTCTCCGTATCGCCGTTACCATTCCATGTTTCTCGAATTATCCCACTCAATATCAGCAGTGGGGACAGTCGATCCATTTTTTATGCGCTCATTATTTGCCATAAATTTCGCAAAACCTGGCGATCCTCAATTGAACGACGACATCTGCAGGGCTCTTCCCACGAAGGTTTAATGGATCATATCGCTACGTCCATGGCACTTATATTACTGTAACTCAATGTTCAATCAACGAACTTAAGAAATTTAGATAATAAGTTAGATAACAGATTACAAGTTAGTTGGACGAGCGAATAAAAATGTCAGTTGTTTAATAAGTGATGAATTATTCGGTTACGCTCGTAGAAAAGAAAACTAAAAACTATTTCCGAATTTTTAATTCGTACGCAAAAGTACAGTTTAGATATACGAAGAAGGCAATGGCTTTTTGAACAGAGTGCGCATCACAACGTCAGTCACAGATTTATGTACACTCTGCAAATGATGTAATTAATTTTGATTAATATTATAAGCAACGCATCACTTATCTTTTATAATGCTAACATCTTCACTATTAACGGGGTTTCTGCTCCGAATATGGTAAGAATTTTGGTGAACTTTGAAAATAATGGGGGACATCCAATTTACTAATAGACCAATGGCTGAATGAGCCTGGGATGCTTATTGTTATGTCACTGCTGGATATGCTGTATAAAAACAGATGTTAATTTCTGAAATTGTTGCATGTGCGTGATGCCGAATATTTATGGTGCGTGCGTCAAATTCCAGGAAACGCGAGAGGCTTTATTGTCATGGAAGCATTTAAGGAAATGACACTTTCCTCATGTTTCTACTTCGTTGACGTGACACTCGTCTCATAGGAGGACGCTTTTGGTCCATCTATACGATATTATATGAGGGCACATGCCACGATATCACAAAAATGCGCAATAATTCCTCGTTACGGTTTCGCCATTTCATATTTAGTATCGGTCATCATTTCTAGAATTGTCATTAGGACTTTGATGAACAGTCGTTAAATTTGTCGTTATTATAAATTAGGTCAACTGTAATTTTGAAATAATCACTTGATAATTATTGTATTAAATATGAATGCGCAATAAAAATAACTTGAATATTGTGGACAAGTGCTTAAATACGCAATCTAATTTTGATGACCTGTTATCCCCACATAAGCCAAAATAGCGTAAGACGTCAAGACTCTCAACAAAAAAATAATTGTGGGTGTTACTCATATGTTGGACAAGCATTGGTTCGTTTATATAAAATGATAGGCATTGTGCAAATTCAAATTCGCCGTGACAATTGAATAACTTAAAGCACCTGACCCCTATTCCATTTAAAACTGGGACAGAAAATTTATACTCATAAACTCAATATTGTTGCGTCCTTCGATGATTCTGTTAACTTATAATGACCTACGATTAAAAAATAGATATTAGAATAATCAGGGCATTGAAACTATAGTGAAAATTTAAACATATTTTCATTGAAGAACGCAGACTAATATGGAAAATCGACGACTGTGACGTGATTCAATTCAACAATAGTGAAACCGCTCGCGTCCACCGCGTTGATGCACAGAAAATGAATAAAATCAGCCTGGTGATCTTTGATTGTTATAAACGTGCGGTTATTGATCCATATCTGGAGAACAGAGAGTGGGGGCATAGTGAGGAGGACAGAGGGATGGGGGGTTGACTGTAAGTGGGAGGGAGAGGATGGGGGGGACGAAGTGGTGGGTGGGGGTCAGGGGGAGTGAGAGGAGAGACGACTGAGTCGCGCGCAGACCTGTTAAATCGTATTTCCTCAGGGCAATTTGTACGGGGTTTGTTATCATTAATCAGCTTTTAACCCTATGCATTTTGATTGAATTATGAAACACCCCTCTCCTGCCTCAATATCGCGCATTCGTTCGTGCAGCCTACATCATGAGTAGTAAGTGACACAGGGGATTATTGTAAACGTGAGCGGCTAGGAGTTCTATATTCGTCGAAATGGAGTGAGAGAGCCAGTTCATTTCCCACACGACGATGTTCCATTCACTGGCAGAGTTCGGTGAGGTCATCTCGCGAATGCATTTGTTCACTTCATGAAAATGACGCTAACATTTTATTGTGATCATTGTTCCCCTTGATGAGTATGAAACATGGAAATTATCGAACTATTTTATCTGCTGTTTTAGTCTAAAATTTATTATAGTCTCTGTTCACAACTAACCGATTTTATTTCGTTGTCAGAATTATGTTAATTCATGTTATTCTGTTTGCTCTTTGCATCTGTATTTACAGTAGTTCAAATTGTTGAGGATGCCGCTGTTAGTTTTATTGGAAAGCCACAATCCTTTTGGTTGCTTCCTTCGAAAATAGGATTTAATTAATTTTCCACAATAATAAAAATTTAGAATAATATTCTACAATGAATTAATTTGGCCTACAATGAATACTTGACTACACGAATACTTTTCATGCAATAAATTTAAATTAAAATGTGTTCACGATTGTTTACATTTGTTAGCCTTCATTAATACGAGCATTAATTTGTATTAATGATAAAGCAACCCGAATAGAAACTCATACTCTGAATTTATAAGATAAATACCAGAGTAGCTCAACTTTCATTGTATTTTATTCTTTATTTAAACTATTCAATATATTTTACTAAAATTGATTCGTATTTTCTCTATTCTTGATGCAGCCACCAACGGCACCACTACGACATTTTCCCCTTTGCCGCCACCACCTCTCTCCCTCCTGTCTGCCGGAAGTCAACTGGGACTATCCTACTGCAGCAGTCTTTGGTGTCATCCCCTCTTCAAGAATCCCACCGACCCGTCATGTTCACTGCCTCTGTGGCCACTCGTTCCTCGCTACTCACCGTTCATCGGATGTCTGGACGGTCGACTATATCCTTCCTCCGTGTCCTCCGCCTATTCAACCGGTGAGTAATTAGACACATCAATGTCCGTATTTGTACGCCTCATCTTCATGAATTTATTCAATTAACACAACGCAATCTTTCAAGTATTTCACGAGAGTAAACATAAACATTTGAAATTAGGCAAAAAATAAAGTGTGCTTTGTGCAGCTAAGTACACATGTGTTGATATGTGCAGTTTATTTTCATTATTTTAGGATTTTTGTTAGACACAAATATTTGACAAATTCTTGATTTTAGATGCTCAGAAGAGACGCGGTTTATTTTTTCCTCCCGAGAAACTTAACTGATTCGAAAAATGTGGTGGCTTGCACCAAAACTTCTAGTGACATACTGTACTATGACGTCAGTTCACGTTTTTTCAATTGAGTAAAATAGTCTAGAAGAGTGTTGACTACATTTTTAATTAATTTGATTGTCAAATACAGAAAGCACATCACATCGACGTAACTTTTAAAATCGATTTGCAAGATGATAACAACGTTACCTGGTGATTTTAATTTTATTATGGAATCTCTCTGACTTGAATTGGGTTTTTGTAGGGTAATTGCAATTTTATGTTTTAGAATGGGGAAAGCAAGCGGGTTTAAAAAGAAAAAGAGCAAATGACTTAAAAGCTCCCTGATATATGTATATATAATATAATATATCACAAGCACTACAGAAGTCAGAGAATAAAACTATTCCGAATTCTAAAAAGTATATTGCCAGCGGTATCCGTACATTCAGTACATGAGGATCGGAACGAAAGAAATTGGAACCTCGCACTGTTCCAACGGCTAAAGTCGATGGATTCGTGCCGCCAGAGGTTGTTTTTATTCCTTTCGTCACCAACAACTGTTCACTATATATTCATGTATATATAAAAGCATGAGGGACACACACACATAGAGAGAGGGCGAAGGCGGAAAGCGATTTATAAGATTTCGAAGGATTTTCTGCAAGATAGATTTTCTTGTGTCGACGTTTGTCAGTGATTTATGCGTGGATTTTCCGTTTGTGTATGTGGGCGCGCGGCAAAATTATTGATTCCGTATTTTGCCTGGCAGAAAAACAGATTTGTAAAATGTACGCTGGCTTAGATATGTTTGCTTGAACTCTCCGTGAGGATTTTTTTATTCTCCTCCGCTTTTCCCCGGTCCTGTTTCTCTGGTGGTGGTGTCTGTTCAGTTCGCATAAACCCCCGGCGAAAAAACAAAACCTGAACACCGACTTTTTTTTTATACGAAAACTTACCATCCTGCCCTTATCCGGTTTTGTCGTACATACAGTACCAGTATACAAGTATATGTTATCTGTGTGACTGTAGATCTGTTCGTGGGCACGTTATATTCGGGTTGGTGCATCCGCGCCAGAAATCAGTCTCACTGTGCACGATTTTCTTCCCGGCTTTAAAATGCATGCAGTTCACAACACCAAATCTTCGAGGTTCGTCCGATAAAATAACGCACCCAGTTCCTGGATAAAATACAAACAATAGATAGAACAAACCCAATGGACTGGTTCAATAAAGAAGAGGCAACTGAGATTATCTCGGGGGGTTCAGACTGTTGCAGACATTAGCACCGTCTGGTACTAATTATGAGAATTTATTTTTGAAACTATCATTAGGACTAGATAGATCTTGTCGAATACTAAAACCATTTGATAGGAGACGATTATGATAACTGAAGACAGATAAATGTTACTTTATAATTTGTTATCTGTAATTGCTAAACTTTTTAAGTTCTTAGGAGTAACTAAACATTTCAACATTAGGACCAAGATAAAATAATATTCAAACATATGAAATTATCTATCAGTGGCATTCTGATTTTTAAAATGCCACCTTGAAAAGGGTAAAACCACCTCAAAATTGAAATGTCACTTCGCAGTAACCGTTACTTCTTCCGTCTGATAGGCCGAAAAACATGTTTCTACAATTGAAACCCAGTATATGGAACATCCCCGCGAGTAGCTCAAACGAGATTTGCGATGGCGCCTCTTCTCAGTTTTAGTATGCTGTCCGACCTGCATTTTTGTTGAATCTGTCTTCCGAAAAATCTAAATCCTCCACTCGCCGTTTACAATTTTTTTTTTCGTCTCTCTTGAATCGTGGCTATCGCCGTTTTGCATGCGAGAACGCTAGTTTTAGTTGACGGGGACACGAGAGAGAGTGAGCGATGCAGCAGCACAACAGAGAAAATCGAAATTCAAATTGGGCGAAGAAAACGACTTTTGCCTCTTGTCAAGACAGGCGTACTGACTGAGTTAGTTGTCGTTGCCCAGGCGAGCGGATGTCACTTCTTTTTTTCCTATACAGTGTGCCATCAAAAATAATGGTTACCCCCCAAATGTTCAGTTTGACGTCGCGAATCTACTTTTCTTCGATGTCTTTGAAATGTAGCTTTTTATACATGCAGATATTTTTCGTAAATTAATTGGTGAACCGAATATGAAGCGTTAAACTTCACATTGATGTTGTGGATCCCTTTTATTATTTTTTTAAAAAAACGGGCAAAAATAGTCAGATTATTATGTTAATTTTTCAAATTGCAAGACTCAAATTTCTTACTATTAATGTTGTGTCTTGCCGATGGAACTTGTCGATTGCCGATTACTTTTTGTAATTCGCAACTGTGTATAGCGCGTTTGCTCAACTCTGCTGCAAAAATGCGTTTACCTAAGATAAAAATGCGACATAACAAATTATAAAGCCAAATGTCTTCTTAACTAGTTTCCGAACAAAGTATCGTGAAAAGGAGCGGACAGATGCTCCATCTCTGTAAACTGTGGTCGTTCAGAAGTTTTACGAAGGTGGACAGACGCTAAAGATTCGACAAATTCGCCTAAAATCAATATTTTGTTTAGAAACTCGTTAAGAAGTCATTTGGCATCATAGTTGTTGTCATGTCGAATATAGTTAATCACATTTTTTAACTTAGTTGAACGGCATTTTTGCAGCAGAGTTTAGCAATCGTGCTACAAAGTGACGTATTGCTGCGGTAATCGGCAATCGACAAGCACCACCGTCAAGGCGCAACTTTAATAGTGAGAAATTTGCAGTAGGAATTTCACCCTCCAGAAAAATTTCGATTATCTCTGTCGGGAGTCGAACCCCCGATCACGGGAATAGCAGTTCGACACGTTATCCGCTAAACATGATGATGCCCAACGAAATTTCAGAAGAATCATTTCCGTATTTTATAAAATCGCGCTTGCACAACATTAGTGTACAGTGAGTTCTGATTTGATAATATATGACTGCTACGTCATCTTGGATTGGCCTTCTTTCGTCCCAATGTCGTATTAGCCAATGTGTCATGGCAACCTCATCATAACTGTCCTAAGTATAGGATGACAAACTCGATGAAATAAATTTGATACGCACTCAAAATAGACACCCCTAGATAGCTAAAAACTATAAAGCTCGCTAAGTTCGCTGGTCAATAGGTAAAAAATGTCTTCAACCTCTCCCATCCATCGTCTTGCATGATGTGACGTTCTGGCAATCTCCATCACTCGATATTTCTTGATTTAATGAAACCTCGCGTGTACCCCAATCCAAACTTAGTCACATCGAGTGCCACCGATCCAGCTTTTGTGCCGCTTATAATTACGCGAATTGATTTCTGTTGCTTTTCCAACGGTGCTGGTTGTACGCGGCGGGGATGGATTCCTTACCAAACGCCACCACCAAACACACTTCAACGACTCTACCCCCCCCCCACTTCCTCCATCACGATGCGTTCAACGTTGCCAACCAATCGGCGGATCGACCGGTCCGCGCGCATGCGCACTCCGCAACCGCGCGTTCCAGATTTACCCGATCTCTCCGCCGAGCGAGCGCGCGCGCGCCCGTGCCACAAAACCCCGCTATTACGGAACTGGAGCGGCGACCACGGGTTGACGGAACGCTCCACGGTACAACGAGTCACTATGTTACCAGAGAGACGCCTGACTTGGCTACCGTTCCGATCTACAATTGGCGCCTCAACCCCACACCCCCAACCCCCAAAACCTCCCCTTCCCTGCCCCGCGCGCGCGCGCGTTACGCATTATAAATTTGTGGCGGCCGGGGCGCGCCCGCCCTTCTCCGTCGGGGATTAGCGACACCTATCGGCATATAAGCCCTTCCTATAGCCCCCGACCTAGCTCGGCTCTGATTCGATTAGGTCATCTATCTATTGAATATATATATATGGATGGTGAGCCCGACTGTCCATTGATTATTTAAGACCACGCGACAAATGGACGTCTGATTTTTCCGGGTTTTGCGTTCGGATCAGAACAAGAAAAAAAGAGACACTGGTTTTTATGCCAATTGGTCCGACTGACAGGTGACCGCTTTGATTCGCCAGGCGGGGTGGGGGGAAACTACCGACGATTATAGTATCTGGACTATTGATTTTGGTTTGGTTGGAGGTTGGGTCTGGATTTTCCAACGCGGCGCACCGAAAATTCTACTGTACGAGCCCCCGAACGACGACGTGGGCTCTTTTCTTTTCCGCGTCTATCAACAACGGCGGCGCTTAATTGATTACGTTTGGGTTTCGTCAGGCGAAAACGTAATGCTCACCTGTTCGCGTCTCCTCGCTAATGATGCTTGATGCTCGTCGTGAATGGAGTTGCGTGAAGAGAGACGGCGGCGGCCCCGATTAAACTTGAGTCGCTCCTTCAAGATGTAGCGAGATCTTTTTCGTAAGGTTTGCGATCTCTCACATCAACCTAACATGTTTTTAAGCTCGAGCCTTGCGTACAAGCATTTATTATTCCACATTTTTTTTTTTTTTTCGTCGTCGTTCTGAGAAATGGGGATTGCCGTTTGATATCATTTCAGCCTAGTGGTTTTTTTAAACCTAGGGGGTCTCGAGGGTGTAATGGTTAGCGTGTCGAGCTGTTATTCCCGTGATCGCGGGTTCGATTCCCGATCGAGGTCTCTGGAATTTTTCGGGCGAGATATATTCCTACGTACGCCTTCCATCGGAATGGAAGTAAAGCCGTGGGACCCGTGCCTGTACGATGTCAGGTACACGTTAAAGATCCCTACCTAGGTAGC
>JAQGBY010000541.1:0-42440 GCA_034698785.1 Mycogona germanica | reverse complement strand
CGGGCGAGAGAAATTCCTTTCGAACGCGCCTTCTTTCGGAATAGAAGTAAAAGAGACCCCTTTCCTAGGCAGCCTAGTTTAGGCAAAATTTCTAGGTCGCCTACTGGGGGGGGGGGGGGGTTTGAGATGTTTTAATTCACCGGTACACCCCCTTAACAAAATTTTTTTTAAGGAGGTCCACCAGCGTTTCCGCCCTAAACCCCCGTTCACGACAAAAAGATTGAAAACCTCTGACCAACATGAAACGCATGTTTCAAGTCGGCGTCATGCTAACTCTGCCCGACACTTTTACTAACTGCTGAACTAGTTCGATAGTCACATCCTCACCCCACCCCCGTCGCAGCTCAGTATACACTAGCAGAACTTGAGATTGACTTTGATTGAATATTACATCTAACCCAAATGATGCAAATAGGCATTGCCATAAATCAAACATGGCCTGTCACCGACTACGCCGATGTGATCAAGGCTGCGGGAATTACTACCAGAACACCCCCTCCTCCGCAAAATAAAGCTGTGAATATGAGCACGGTCTCTAGAGTGTGGCACGAATTGCACACAGGAGAGAAAATAGATTTTACTGTAGAGATAAGTGGTTCACCGGCTGGCCTTTGGACGCGCCATAAGGCCTAGGCTAGGTCTCGCCGCCCTTCCCACATGGTCCACTCAGGCCCCAGCCACGACGACGCGAATTGAATTTCTGTCCCTGCTGCGTACGTTCACTTCTATCGGACCAGCCGATCGAAACACATATTGAGTCAGAACCTTGGTTAATGCGCGCAAAAGTTCATGAAAATAAACTAAAATTTCAGCATATCGTGGCAAAATTACTGAAAGCAACTCCACGCATTTACTCACCCGCGTTGGACGCCATTTTCTTCTCTAGACTCGAGCAGATGATGGGCGATTCTAGTTAGCCCACAACTATCGATAGTTGTTGTGCGTCACTATCGATGACATTCGGAAATCCTGTGGATTGGTGGCGCAATCGATGGACTGCTGAACTATTGCCCATCGAAGGAAATGCGCGCATTTGTGACGCACGCACCCGGATGTGACGCGCTAAATAAGACCCACGACAAGTGCTGACATCTGCCGAGTAGATGACGTCTTCGGGTTCTCGCAGAGGAGGTCATCATCTTCATGCGTTGCCACGGCAACCGTAGTTGTTTTGATCTGGATTTGATTAATCCCAAACTTTCGTCCTACCGAAGAAGGGGGTCTTGCGGTTATTTTACCGACTATGGTAAGTTTTGGAGTGATCGGATGAGTTGTTGGATCATAATTTGGTACTCCTGGGACGCATTAATGTGGCATCGGGTGTGGCCGAATATGCGGGGGTACAAGTTGGTGCATCGTCATTTTACCGCATACGTTGAAGGTGAACATGTTTTGTTGCTAGGACGGAGGAATTTTTCGGCTTTGACTGGAGTGTGGTTCTTTTGTTCCAATTCTCTCTAGTCGTCTGATGCGTCGGCGGTTGGCCTCGGCCTCAACGAGCATCACCAGAACGCCATCTCCAATTATATGCGGTTCGGAAAGTACCTGCGAAGTCAGAGACTTCGTGCAGTGGATACATGTTTCGAGGATGTCAAGGGGTCAAGGTACCTCGGTATCCAGTCTACATTAGCAGAATAATATGCAATTGATTATGATAATCTACATCAGAGTGTACGAATTCCAAAGAAACCAATAAATGCTTATATTGAAGACTGATGTCGCCAATTTAGATTTAGATTATTTTTTATTTTTTTATTTCCTAATCAACTGTAGTCAACCGAACTATAGGCATTAGATTTAGATTTAGATATAATTATCGCCGTGACATTATGGCGATTTCCGTAGGTGTGGTGAAGGGATGTTAATGATAAATCTTTGGGCAGACTGGTTAATAATTAAATAAAATAAAAATTCAACATAGATGTATTGGTTGTTTACAGATTGCTCGAAGAGACGTTTACTTGTGACGAAGTTATTGCCATTCTAGACGATCTTGCTGCAGTGGTAAGTGTTCGGTAATGTTGCGTAGAAGATGCCCGTTGGATCAACATAGGCGTGTGCTACTAGTCCTTCAGATATTTGTAATTTAACATTTTTCTTCGGAAACGGAATATTTAGGTAAGAGGTGAAGTGGAATCTGAGCTGATCAATATGGGACACACGACGGCGTTGCTATTGCAACAGATCTTCACGCAAGCTGAGAAATGGCATCTCAAATTACAGGCAGACACCACTCATCTCGAAAATCAGTGAGTGAAGATTTCGTTTGGCATATTTGAAATATTGTACACAATTGTATCGATATTATTTTTTTTAATCAAATTTTTTTTATAATGTCATGCAGAGAACTCCTCAGCAAGGTGAAGGAGTTTGAGAAGTGGCATTCGGAGAATCAGCGAGACAAGCCTGCGGTTCAGGGTTCGCCGACGAGGTGTCGCTTGGAGCCTCTCAATGATATTGCTGGCGCTACCCTGCTCCAACAGGAGATAGACAGATTGCAAAACGACAACATGAAGCTGAGAGACAGACTAAAAAATATCGAATCCCAGGTAATTTTTACGTATTTATTATTTTAATTTTTACCACATACAAGAGCTACACCATGAAGTCGATTTCGCGTGTAGAATAGGGACTGTGAAAGACCATTCTTTCTCTACGAACAATTCCAGAGGCAGTAACAGTTCTCAAACTTCGTCCTTCAGGGTGCCGTTACATTATTGAGAGAGATTCACTGTTACACTTCACGCATAGCAGCATTAGTGATCCAGCGTTCCCAAATGGACAAGTCGTCCCTCCATGCATTATTGTTTTGATTTGTTAGGCATCAACCCTGTTACGTGACCGCAGTCAGCTGAACGAGGATCTGCGCAAGACCAAAGGGGAGTTGGACGAGACGCTGATCGACAAACAATCTCAATTGGATAGGGAAGTGTCCGAACTGAACAATCAGTTGGTGGCAGCGCAGGCTGCACTCAGTCAACTGCAAGTGGACACAGGACGAAGCGACGGGCTCGAGAACAATCTCACCGACGTCAAGCATCAGCTGCTAAAGGTCCAGGGGCAGTTGGACATGGCCGAAAAGGTAGCGCGATATTGAAAACCAGATAGTAAGTGTGCGCCCGAAATTGATTGAAAAATCGAAGTTTTTCAACAGATTCTCTTCCCCATGCAGGAGTTGGAAAAGAAAATCGGACAGACAGCAGCCTACACAAACCTCATGAAAATGTTACAGCAGAAGAATGAATTGGTCAAGACCCTACGAAAAAAACTCGCCAAGTAAATAAAAGTGATTGTTCAGAAATTGAGTTTTGGTTCATGAAAAATGTTTGATATCTGCTATATTTTTTCAACAGGTACGAACCAGAAACAGAAGAGGCCGATTAATGAATGTTGGGCACGATGAAGCATAATTTTGCCTTATCCTTGTGCCTAACTGAAATAAACTTACTTTACTTTAAAATCTAGTTTGAATTATGGTTGTGCTGGGAGAGATATTGGAATATAATTTTGTATTGCGTAATTTCTTGAATTAAAAAGATAATTAAATGCGTAGTAATAAAATTCATGATCAAGACAGAAATTTGTAATTAAAATATTATTATTCATATATCAATACAACTACAAACAGTCCTGTGCCATGTTAAGAATATAAAATAATTGCGCATTCCACAATGAATGCTTGAACAGTGGCATCAATAAACAGAACATTGTGCTCTTGTAAACATTTTTAATGCAAGCGTGAGGGATTTTCATTCAGTCTTTCGCGATCAGACCAGTGGATTTCAAACTGAGAACATGCCTTCTAAGATTCAGTGTTGCTACCCACATAATGACTGAGCATTGTGGACACAATCAGGAATAATAGAATAATAATACAAATCTTACAACGGCTGCAATGGCAAAACATTAACAACTGAACCACTCAAACAACAATATAGCGATATGCCCATGACTTATTAAAAAATATTGAACGGATTTATCATTAGAAAACTGTGCAAACACGATTAGTGATCTTTTAGATGCGATTAATTCCCCCCAAAAAGTAAAATATCTACAAATTTTACTAAAGATTCCCAATAACAGGTTCATATTTTAATTTCTGGTGTTCACTCTGCAGTGCTGATCGGAAGATAGTAATTCAACCCTAGTGACAACAAATATGACATGTGCTTCTAATAACTGGTGAAAGTGAGACTAGCTAATATACTACTAGAACTAGACTATAAAAATATAACTCCTGTCACGTTTTAGATGCTAGATAAACGGTAGGCACTGAATTACAATTACTGTACCACGGAGACACCACAATAGTTTCAAGTCTTATTTGCCTTTCACGCCAAAGTATGATTTTTTTCTTGAAATTGACAATTGATTGCTTCGAGGTTATCTATTTTTGTCAGTGATCTGCAGCGGATATTTGATGTACTTCTATCTCTCCTGAACAAACCAAAGCTGACAATGAATGACATGACGCAAGCACGACTTGTAACTATGAAATTACATAGCTTTTGTGGTTACGTGTAAATAACAAAATAAATACTATATTGAAAATCTACGTACGGCAATCTCGTTAATGCCAACAATTTGTTTACTGGGAACAATTTGGCGGATAGATATAAAACCAATTGTATCAAAAAAACAAAAATAAAAAAACAAAGAAATGCTAAATACTCCAAATATGGCGCACCAAATAATTACAGTAATAGAGTAAACCCTAATACAGTAAACACATCGAATACACATTTTAAATATTGAATGGAACCAATAAGCTGTGACAGTAAAAAATTCTAACTCCGGTTAAGATATTTTAGAAAAAACTTAAGTCATAAAATCTTGCCCCCATTTTACTTGCAATTTTAATAAATTTCATCCGGAAATTTCATTGGTAGATTCTCGTTCGGATGAGCTGGATAACGAAGAATTTTCATTGTCTTGGCCGACAGTTGGTACGTCGCTCTTCTCAATTCTGGCAATGAACTTCAACTTTTTGGCAGTGAATCTGAAAGAACAAATACGTGTTTCCAATTTGAAATTTAAAAATATCCGGAATTGTATTCAGCTAATGTAATGTATGTACGTCACCGATCAGCTAATGTATGTGAACGTAATCAAAGAGGTTAACTGGTGGTGGTTCACCTACCTGGAGAAATCATTGCCGAAATAGAAGGTGTATATGCCAGAATTCCTGACAGTCAGTTTGCCATGAACGGTGCGCAGATGAGAGTCGCAGTGTGTGAGGGGAACTAGCACCCGGGTGGGAGAACTGGTCAGCCGCGCAGCCACCGAATGAGCGGTAGCAGCAGCAGTCACATCGTGCGCGTCAACCGCGTGGTAGACCAAACTGAAGGCAATGCTCTTAGGCTCAGTGCTAAACTCCCAACGGAGCGTCAGGCGACTGGCCACAGTCACCGGCACACCATACACCTTACCAGCATTAATCCAGACCTCGCGCGGAATTCCATCAGCGAACTCCGCGTCGATTTCCAGCACGTCCTTCAGCGGACACAGGTGGACGGCTTCCGCCTCTCCTTCGCCGACTGCTCGATTTGTGTACGGACTGGAGTGACTAAGTGACTTGAGGATCTCCTCATCGCCTATGACATGAAACTCGTCGTCCGATTCACCCGGGGTGGTTGATTGTGCCTTGGAGGCACCAGCTGGCTGACTCCAGCTGGCCAGTAGTCGACCGAGCAGGGAGCCACCTTCTCTCGGCTCACTCGATCTGTCTCCCTCCGCGCTAGACGACGTTTCCGAGTAGGTGGAAGCCTGCAGGATGGAGGAGTGATCGGGCGAGATGTCCTCTGAACCATCCAGAGCGGTTGACAAACAAGCGTCTGTGTCACGCTGGATCTGCAGACCAGCAGCACGGCCTGCCAACAAGACGTCCTGATCGCCGTCACTTTCATCCTCGTCTTCCTGTTGCTGCGATGTGGACAGCTGATCGACGTGTGCATGCCCGACCACACATTCGTCGCAAACGCGCACCCGGCCGCTGTGTGCAGCAGTGCTGGCCCAGTGGTTGCAGCATCCAAAACAGAAGATGCGGCCGCAGATGCGACAGTGGTGCTGACAAATACAAAAGCGAACTGTTAGGCGACAATCGAAGATATATTTACACAGAAATATTTCATAAGCCAGTGCCAGGGAAGCAAGGAAAACAAAAGCAACGACCGATTCAGGGAGGTCCACACTATATTGAGAAAGCACCTTTGCATAATTGTCTTTTCACTTATCTGAATTCAAGACGAAAATTTGTAACGAGAGCGAATGAAATCTGACAGTGCAAAGATCACATATGACAACTTCAAATCTTATAACAATTTCTGACAAGGCTTTTGATCTCGCTTGAAATAATTAAAGCAAGTGATATAGATCGCCAAACCGCATAAAGTTAAAGAGAAATTCTTGAAATCGAAATATCTATAAACAATAATTAAATATTATTAATATTTGCATAGTTATAGTCTTTTTGAAGCACATATCAATATATGTCTCACCTTGCGCAGGACGATGGAGAATTCGGCGTTGCAGTTCATGCAGTGACTGACTTCCTGGTCATGATGCCATCGATCAGCCGACTGAACTTGCTGGATGAAACTTAATCGCTCGCCGCGCCGCCACAGCGTGTCCTTATCTCTGGTTAGCTGGATGATCTTCTCGCGCATATCATCTGTCAGTGTGCGCAACTCCTCCGTCTCATCGCGCAAGCGTTCTCGCTCACGGCGAGACTCGTCCAGCGATGCAGTCAACCGTTCGTGGGCACCACGCGACTCGTCCAGCTGGCGCGTCGTGTTGCGCAACTGCTCGCACATGAGTGCACACTCCTCCTCGGCGCTGAGCGCGCGAATCTGTAAATCACGGATCACACTCTCGTCGCCAGCCCTCTGCCGCGTCCGCTCCTCCGCCAAACCATCCAGCCGCTGTTCCAGTTCTTCAATTTGACTCTCACTCTCCGCTAACTGCTGACGAACTTCGACCATCTCTCCCTCGCAACAAGAATGACGCTGGGCAATAGTCTCATGTAGCAAAGCTGCCGTGCTCATCTGGAAACGCAAGGCAGTCGCCTCCTGCTCCAGGCTGCTCCGTTCGTCGTTCAGCCGCGTCTCCAGCACCAACAAAGAATCTGCCGCACGACGTTCGGCTGCAGTCTGCTGGAGTGACATATCTTCCAGCTGGGCAGTTCTCTCTGCCTGCAGATGCTTGACCATCGACTCAAGTCTCACAACGACTGCCCCGGCCTCCTCCAGCTGTTGACGTAGCTGGACCTCACGTGTTCTACCCTCCTCCCTGTCAGTCACCATGCGGGCCACGTCGCCCTCCAGACCCTGTTTCTTTCGTTTAAGCACCTCCACGCGTTTGGCCAGCGATTGGGCCACCAGCAGCGTGTCCAGTTTGGCTACCAATTTGCCATCATCGATTACCACTTCATCAATCATCTGGAGTGCCTCTGCGTCACGGTCAGTGTCCAGGGCGTCCACCTCATCCAGGGAGAGGGCACCATCCACCGGTTCGTCTACCGGCTCATCGATGCACTCCAACACTTCAGTGTGGGTGGACACAGGAGGTGTGGACTGCGCCGCCGTCTGACAGATGACTTGCGGCGTCGCAGTGATGGTCATCACCGCCTCTGCCTCCTCAGAGTGGGCGGGTGGTGGGGTGGCGGCTCCTTCGGATCGTGGGCCCTGACCAGAATGGCTGTCGTGCAGTTTTGACAGCTTCCAGTGCAGGCGTTCGCTCTTCTTCATGCTGGACAGCAAACTGGCAATCGGAATGAAACGAAATTAATAAGTTACGGTAACAATAATAAAGCCACTGTAACTTTCGGATTCTGCCTTAAACTATCTAGCTCTATTTCTTTATTTAGTTAAATATATCCGAATCTGCTCGTGCTTTTTGTACTTTTTCATTTAACTATTGATAAGAAAACATTAATTGTGAACAATGCGAGGCATTGTTTGGATAATAATATATGTTGAATTGGCATAATCAGAATTAGGCCAGAATGGCAATGACAAAATAAATGACGAGTTGACAAGATCAAACTACGTTAATGTAAAACATTTGATTAGCTTTTTGTCTTGTTTGTCTTGGAAAAAAACATGTTATAAAATAATGAAAATGACCATCAGCTTAACCTCATAGAATATTAAAAACTATTGTATGAATGCCTTCAACATCCAAAGAGATATTATTTTCATAATTGCCTGCAATAGAGCAGTCGACACTGCTCCTCCATGAGCTCGAGTCGCACGTCTGTCCTCCTTCGACGTTCGGTCGGTGATCGTTCATCCTCCTCTGTTTCAGAGGAAACGGCCGCTGCATCAGTGGTTGCGTCGACACCGGCGGCTGGAAGATCAGGCGAGGCCGACGAGTAGTTGGCTGCGGACGAAGAGGAGATGTCTGACGAGCAACTGGCGCCGTCCACCGATTCTCGCTCCTCACTCTTGTCCCGTGGACTGGTACAGGTTGCCGCCACCACCGTAGCTGCCACCTCGGACGTGGCTTCAGACGTGCTTTCGGTAGACGTGGAAGGCAGTTCGGCTGCCGATGCCATACCACTTTCCTCGCTGCTGTCCTGCTGACGGCGGCTGGCAAATTCAGCGCGCAGACTCTGCCATTCCAGCTCAGATTCAGAGTGCTTTTGGCGGACGCGTAAACGCATGTTGGAAGCACTCTCCAGTTGCTGTTTCATGCGCTCGACAAACACGCGCTTCTCACGCAGCTCGTACCTGGATATATGGAGAAGATTTAATAATCGGCTATAATTTATCAATTCAAAGCAACCAGACACTCTACACTGATGACTAGGCACCGATGTGTTCACTTGACCTGAATGAAAATACGGAACCGAGTACAACAAACTTACCTGAGAATGGCGTCTGAAGTTTGCAGCCTCTTGTGAGCGCTTTTGAGCTGATCAACCAACGACTTGGTGGCGCGCAACTCGCTGGTTACCCTCACCAGCTTGCTGCCCACCTGATGGTGCGTGGAACATGCATGAGACCCACGCTTGTCATTCAGCAGCCCCTGCAGTCGAGCCAGGGCACGCTGCGCCACAGGGAAGTTATGCGGGACCAGGGCCAACTGCACCACTGTGTCCCTGCTCTCGCTCGACGATCGACCATCGGAGCCGAGTGGGCGCGGCCGTCCCCCCTCGTCGTCAGATTCCCCTGGCACGTCACCACTAAGATGACGACCTCGACGCCGTGCATCTCCGCTGGAAGTAGTTTCAGAAGTGTGGCTACCATCGTCCTCCGTATCGTCGGTGGGCAGTTCTGCTGCCTCATCACCCGAACGACTATCACGGCATACCCGCATTGCCTCTTCCTCCTCTCTCCGTTCCAGCTCCTCCTCCGCTACCTCCACTCTTCTCAACAGTCCCTCCAGAACCTGCAGGCGTCCATTCAGTGCGCTCCGTTCCGCCTCCGACGCGTCCAGCTGTTGGGCCACTTCAGTTGCCACCCGGACTCCCTCTGCAGCCTTCGCTTCCAGTTGCTCCAGCAGACTCCGTGTTGCCTCCAGCTGGGCATCTCGCTGTCGCAGCTGCTCCGTCACGTCATCAAAGTCACGGCGGACGTTCTCCACATTTTGACGCAGTTCGCGCGCCTGCTCCTCTAGCATGACCTTCTCTTGCTCCAGCGCCAGGACACGAGCATCGACGTCGGTGGGGGTCGGCGCACCGCTGGTGTGGGACGACTTGAGCTCGTCAACAATCTTGCGCAATGACAGCACCTTTGATAGAAATTGGGGAAACAATTAGTAAAATTTTCAAGAAAAAACTATATAAAAACTATTTGAAAAGCCAGATCGAATGGATCCAACAACCTTGTAACATATACATAGTGCTGCAAATATTGAAGCTAACCTCATTGGTTCGCACTTGCATCATATCCTTGACTGCTGCAGCCACCTCCTTCAGTGCAGAGACCTTTGGACGCGCAAAAACAAGGAATTAGGCAAATATAGAGTTACTCATAAGATAAAAGCTTGAAAAGAAATATCTTCAAATTAGATGTTTGGTTGTGATCAGTTCAGCATCGAATGAAACCCAACAGACTGGTGCACCTACTAATTCCTATTGTTGAATAAGAATGCTGCTAAACAACACTGAACTCCACAATTTAAATAAATTTAAACAGCCGTGAATTATTTATTATTAGTGTCATTAAGCTTTTTAATTCTTGTTCCACAAAATTCCATTCTTACAGAAATCTACCAAATTCGACAACTAAAACATGCTGTTAAGAGAATCTAATGACTATTTCTCACCTGCCGTTCGAGGTGCCCGTTGACACGCTCCTTGCAGGCTAGCTTCTCCATGAGTACTGCAACCGCCTTCTTGTACTTGGCCTCTCGACCCTCGTCCATCGGCCTAGCCACCGCCACATGACCCTCTTCTCCTTCTTTCTGCTCCTGCAGCGAGGCAGCAGCGGTTACACCAGATACTGCCGTTTCGTCCACCCGACCCGACTGCTCCTCCAGTCCTCGCACCAGTTCGGCCAGCTCCTCGTTGCGTCGCTCCAATGCCGCCACCTGTGACGTCATCTCCCGTTCGCGATCGCGAAAAGACTGCTCTCTGTCGTCCTGCCGCGCGCTCACAGCCTCCAGCTGTCGGGCGTGCTCGTCAGCAGCGCGCTCCATTCCGGCCAGGCGGCTGCGCAGATCCGCCTCGCGGTTCTCCCAATAGAGGGCGTCGATAACTTCCGTCCCAGCTGTAGGCACTGGACCATCACCGCGAGGCTAATAATGAAAGAGAACCAAAGAGAAAAAATGAAACATTATTCATCCCTCTCTTAATATAACAGGTTCGATCACATTAATTATTTCCATGTTCAACAAGATATTTCTTTTTGAATGTTTGTTATTTCTTTATATTCCCGAATTAATTGTTCTTCCTCTGAGCATCGAAAACTGGCGTAGTATTTAAATCTGATAACACATAATAAATAACAAAAAATCAGTTTTTTGAGCTGGAGTAGATAAGATAGCAGCAATTTTAAAAAATGGAAATAAAAACAATTTTAGCTTTTTTTTTTTAGTTTTCTTCACTGTAATGTCCAATTGCCAATTGATAAAGAAAGTAAAGACCAACATGTAAGCCAAATTATAATGGAATAAATAAAAGATTCGCTATTTCATGATCAAATTTCTAGCGAAACGTTTTTTTTTTGGACCACACTGTATAATTTAAAATGCTTGGAGGAGTCGAATCAATGATAAACGTACGTTGGTCAACTGTCTGCTGGCATTCAGAGCCAATTCTTTAGTCAGTTCATTGGTCTCGCACTGATTGGCATTCAGTTCTTCAATCTTGGCCACGATTCCATGGATTGCACTCTCGATGTCGGAGTTAGGGCGAGAGTCTGACAGATTCTGCTCATCCGAAAAACTTCGTCCGAACGATTGTTGCATGTCTTGTGGCTGCACATGCCATTTGAAAAAACACAAAATTCAGCAAACAGACATTAACCTTATTAATTCACTCTTAATATTTATTTCCTGCAATATTTAAATGAAACGTGCAAAGCGAAAAATACTCTAGGATGAAACCAAATATGTGCAGTTCAAATTAATTTTGTAACGTTTATAATATACAGCAGCCAAAGCCAATCACCGCGGCTTTCAGTTTGAAAGCTGTATTTTGGGATTTTGTCAAAAAAGACAAGATAGTAAAAACGACAGAACGTAAGTGCTACTGTAATCACAAATCTGTCTCTCAACCTCCTTAGCTGTTACATGTCGCACAATAATAGCATACCTGGGAAGAGAGACTGAACAGACTGGTCATGCTGAGCGTCCGACTGGGCGGATTCCAGGCGGAGGTGGCACCCCCAAACACCTTGTGAGAGAAGGTGGGCCAGCCCATGTCTAAGTTGGTTCCCTGTGGCGACAAGTCAAAGGGCACCTCATTCAGCTCGTATAGAGCGGCCACCAGGTACGAAGTCTGTGCGAAATGCATCAGTGGCGACCTCTCGCGGTAGAAGTCACTAGTCACTTGTCCATTTTGAAAGCACTGTTGCAGCGAGTCCGCCAGACACTGATTCACTAAGCAAAAACGGATGAAAGCACGACCGCGTCCGGGTGAAGTGCGAAACTGTTGGGGGGCGGGGAACGAAAATAAATTTGAATCAGAAATATACAAGAGATCTAAAATTCGTTGAAACCCAAATGACCCCTTTATGTTTTTCGAAGATTAATTTTAAGTGAATATAATCAATTGCCTCTGAAATTGACTTGACGAACTTCAGCCCATCATGAACGTTCCGCTTCGTTGCCAAACACTTGCAGAAATAGTCCCAGTATCCTTTTCGACTTCCAAGAAGAGTGAACTTTTCTGCTCAGAAATAATGGAATTTATTACCCAATCGCACAATAAACCAATTGTAAAAGAGATCAAGTTTCTATTACAATTAATCCAAAATAGTAACACATGATTTGCATAAACAACTTGTTTTCCTTTTCTAAGATTTATGAAATACATCTAATAAGTTTCTTTAGTGTACCTTTTTGCTCTGCTTGCAACAAATATTCCAACTTTGCACACAATCTGTGAAATGTTGTGTTATCATCGGTGATGGGCAGTCCATTATCAATGAATTCCTGTTTCAATCCTTTTACACATTCTACGAATCGAGAGAAAATAATTAACTAAATCATTATCCAGTGCATTATCAGTTCAATCAAATATATTTACATTTAAGTTTTACAGAAATTGTCTCGTCTATGCAATTCAAAAAATATCTCATTCTCAGCGTAATTTCTGCGAAATGTCTCAAAATTAATTGTTTAAGAAATTTAGCAAATTTTTATGTAAATTCTCATATAAAATTCAGTTAATGTAATGGATTTTTACACGAGCTCTACGTTTCGTGACATGCGATTAAGCCGGTTAGCCCTAGTCCAACGAATAGGAAGCGCAAGGTTAAAAAAACATACTTTAACGAGCACTTCTGCCAACTTAGCTGCTGTAACTAATTCATATAAAAGCATCCTCATCGTAAAATAAAAGCACTTCTGCTGACTTTAAGCTGAGCGATAGGAACCATCAAATTTGTTTTTGGCCAGACATGTGAAATCGTTCTCTCTCAACTGACAAGGCTACATAGTATAATTACGTTTCGCTCTTAAGAGAACTTCGAGGCGACTCTTTAAATAAAACTCGCTCGCATAGCGGGCACTTATAATTTCCACGCACCCCGAGAGTCGTCGAGAACCATCTGATTGTGCAACCCTAGTATGCTTGTGATTTCAGCGCAGCCAGACCAAAATAAAACCCGAAAAAGAGTCATACAGGATCAACCTCGTGCTCATACACACAGGCGCCTGCTGCCCGCTTTCGTGGAACTCGACGCTCTTAAGTTCACGTCTATTTTGGGAGCTGTGCAGTCAAGCACAATAGCACCATGTGATTGCGATTTTGGCCAAAATTTGGCATGGCGGCGTCGCACATTGGTTTGAGGTCCGCTCAAAACTAACAAAGACTCTTTTACTTCAAGCAAGTTAATCACCTCTCGCGGACCTCTACCTTCACTGTCAACCTGAAGCCAAAAACGCATACGGTAATTTAGTTACCAAGCCAAATTGTTAACCTTGAAGCAAGGGTACAATAAAAAAAAATTAAATTAGGAACGTATTTTTGTAAATCTAAAATAAACTAGTGCGTCATATAACGTTTATTTTTTTTAACAATTCACGGTCCTTATCAACTCATTAGGCACAGAGCAAACCTTTCCATCAACAACAGTGATAGCACTGATTGAATGTTAATTAATATTTTGAATGAATTTCAATGGAATTAATAAAATTAAAATTAAATTTATTAATTTCACCCAGATGGAAAATTGAAACCCAGAATCTGCACTCTGGGTTAAAAGTCGATTTCTGATCAACGACTTTACTCTTTCGGTTGACACTTTTTATGCAGTAATAAACTGAAATAGTCTGACCGATAACGCCGGATACTACAATAATAATCACGACAGACACTGCATAAACAACTACATGAATTCGATTTTAATCCAAAGATTAATAAGAGAGAATGACCCAGTTCTTGATGTTTACCTTCGATATCTAGAATCTGCTTATCGATGTTTGGCGCGCTGGACGCCATCTCCTTGTTTATTTTTGCTTGGCGAGTGAGGTCAAAGAAATCCGGTGTTCACTTCACGCCTGTCGAGCAAAAATAGAGCATTTGTTTACAACTGTCAAATCTCGGAAGAAAAACGAAACTAAGTGCTAGAAAAGCAGGGCTAAACGCACTCCGAGCGTGGGTGGTGCGTATATATCGGCGACTGACTGAGCGTTTTTCATAAACTACACTGAAACAAGAAAAGAAGAACACTGGCAAAAGACAACGAACGGGTTCAAAGAAACCGCTAACGCTATATTAATTCAATTTGCATTTGGCATGGAGCAAAACTGGTGACCAAACGATAAAACTTCTTATTTTAACCTTACTCGTTCCAACGGGTGGACTACACAGTGCTGGGTTGTTGACTTTTAATTTGAAAATAAACAGATTCCAAATTAATTGCAATTATCATTTCACCATTGGACCCAAAATTTCGGTTTTCAGCTTCTCTGAACATTTCTACATCTTTTAAATCTCTTGATTAGATTTTCTCCTAATGACATTTATAATTAAGTACACGACAACATTGATAAAACGGAAGCAATTTTTTTCAAGCAATAAAATACATAATCCTTTGATTAATCTTATATTTTCTATGCTCTACTTTTCAAACTAAAATCAAGTTCTCTTAAATAAGTTTCGTCCATGTATCAGTGCGTTTGAAGCATCGAACATCCGATAGCGCCCCAATAAGGTTCTGAATCCAAGATTTACTCGAGCGGGTTCGAAGACCCAACCACGGGTCTGTTTGGAGGGGGAGGGTTCAATTACCCCTGGCTATTTTGGGACCCGTCAGAAATTAGTCTTTCACGCCAGACAGGAAATATGCCAGTCGGTACCATGCTTGTCTAGGCAATTTGCTTACGTCGTTGACGGTGAAAATCTGCCGCTTCTAAATTAACATGAGCCCTCTTCGGCAAATTTCCATATATTGAATAATGTAAATTTGCCGAAAAAAATGTACGTGTACAGGCAACCCATTTATTGTAATTTTCGAGATCAGTCTAAATTATAATTGTGAATTACCATGATCAACATAAACCGACGTGACGAAATAAATGTTTGTTACGGAAGGTTATCAGCTTTTCAGCCTCAAAGCCCCTACTGACGCGACTTGTGCTTCTGTCCAACCATATTTTCAAAGCGATTGTGGTTTTTCAAAACCACCAAATACGGCCGACTACATGTCAATAACATGTTCCAAATGAAATTCACAGATTTCACTTTCAAATTTGCATTAAACGTAAAATAATTATGATTTAACAGTGGCAGCCTCGTCTAAGTCAACAAATATCAACTTTGTCTCAAAACACACTGTAGTCTCCGATTTTACATTGTTTTTATCGGAACATTTCCTCATTACGTGTCAGAAATAATTGCGATCTAGTCCAGATTTTGGGTTTGGGCCATTTTGCAAAGTTCATTTAAGTTCAAGGTCCGAACAAACTATTTCGCTTGGCTACCAAAGTCCGTCAAAGACAATATCACGAGAATCACACGGACTTGTAGGTTCATAAGCGCTGACTGCTATCAAGGTCAATCCGCTGACGACGTTATGAATCAACGTATGTAGGCCTAGGACCCAAAACGTGTCATTATTTCTAGTAACTCCCCCCACCATACTCACATCTTCGTAGAGACTTGATCCGATCAGTTTCCACTGCAGGGCGATCGTCTCCGCTCGTTCAACAACTGTCTCGGCCTCTCTCTGGAAAGATCCACTCGGTTAAAAATAGATTTACTCAGCTCAACGGCGCACAACCAACCAACTGAAATTCACAAAACTTTGTGAATGTGTGTGAACCTTTCAATCTGCGACCAAACGAAAGGAAGTGGTGAAACAAAATGGCCACAAGTTTATTTTTGGTCTCTAAAATGCAGACGACGCCATTCCGAGTCCTTGTTCACACATAACATTGGTTCTGCATTGAATTGAGCAGCGTTAACGCATTATAATTCTCCACATACGGTAGCGGACACCCCCGCGGTGAAATTTAGAAAGCCTAACCAATATATTAACGCACCGCACACGTCCAGGATACAGTACTTCTTGGGTATTATAACCAAATTGCATATGTCTTCTGCTGGATCTAGTTAGCAAATTTTAAAAATGCGATAATTATCAAATAAGCATACGTAAGTAACCTAGTTTAGTTAATAAATTATACACATATAATGTTATATTTTAAATAATAATTATTTTATATATTACAAGAACATGTTTAAGTCAGCTATTTAAATATTATTATAGAAAATGCCGCACAAGCGCCTGGCAACGAAGGAGTCACAATTTCAAAATGGCGGACAGTGGTGATCGCATGCCGAAAGTAGATTTTCAAAAGGATTCCGCACGGATCGACAAGGCTCATCTAGGATATGTCGAAAAAATCGAGCGTCAAAACCTGGAGAGGGTGAGCAAATTGCTGAAGACGAGGCGACGGAATATAATTACCGGCTGTATGCTGGCTGGCAGCGTCGTGGGAATCTGTATCCTTGCGGCGTGTATTTCTGTACATAGATGTCTCAGAATAGAGTGAAATCACTATTCACCGAATAGGTATCGTTTGTATCGTTTTTTCCACCTAATAATGATTTTTATATGTTAACAGAATAAGCAATGATATCCCGAATTTTGTCCCCAAACAATCTCTAGCAGCGTATTCAGTCTCGTATGAAAGAATCTTGTTTGGATACACTTAAAAGTCTTTCGCTCTCGCTTCATCCTTGAACCTCATTGATTGGCTATCCGATATAACCTGGTTAACGTTAACGTTGTTTTTCGGGTCACTGTTACGCATAGGAAAAGTCAACTGTGGTATTTGGCAGTTACGATATCGTCAGGTATGGTATCCGAAAAAGGAATAAACGCCAACGTCAGTATAATGTGTCAGTAAAATATATGCGTCCCTTGGATATCGTAACTGACGTAAATCGTCCCTTTGATATCGTAGCTGACGCATATCTCAACTGACGTTGCCAACGCGTGACGCGTCCCCTGTTTTTCCTTAATTTTCTGCCCACGCAGACTTCTATTCCATCGCAGCGGTGAAACAGGAAACATTTCTGGACGAATTCGACGAACCGGCAAAGGCGTCAGCAAAAGTATAATAGGTATGAAACTACTCAAATTGCATCGAAAGGCGCTAGCAATTCCTCTCCATACGGAGAGGCGCACAGACTTACTCCATCGAATGCCCCCTTACCACCCTTGCCCCAACCAACTTCTTTACACAGGTCAAAAGATTACTTAAATCACCATAATACCATGGCGCGGCGATAATATCTAAATCTTTTTTAAAAAATCGTGGAGCTGGTAATCACTGCTTAGACGGCGCAATATTTCGTTAAAAAAAGAACCTTATATTTCGGATAAATAACAGTCTAGTTGTCTAGGTTTCGCGGTTTCTGTACCGTATTTGTTCTACAGGTGTGCTATTATATTGGCCATTTTATGGGCTATCAATTTCCTAATAAACAACATTCAAAATGTAATTATTTTGAATGCATAATTTTCTTCATAAAATTTTGCGAATTTTGGAATTATTTTTGTGATTTAATATTTATTCATCTTACACTTTCCTTTCCAGACAAAGTAATTTGTTTACCACTCCCCTAAAAGAACACTTCGAAATGTGTCATTTTTTCAGCACGTTGCCGTTTTCAACCATCCGTCGCCAAAGGGCCAAAATGTCCCCGATTGAGAAGGTCATGTCCATTTTCCTATACTTACTCAATTCTGATGTTGTTTTTCAGATGTTGTCCAGTGAGCACTGATCATGATTCCCGTCTGCAGCGCTGTTCCAAGATTCCAGAATGGACATTGGATATTTGTAAGAGAGAATTACTTTTTCAACCTCGCTACCAATTAAACACTTTAGAAATTATAATAGCAGTAAGAAATTAACCGGTCTCCTGAACATGTCATGCCAGCTTTGTCACAATAGTTGAATATGTGATAGCTGTGCTCGTAGGATTGAATGTGACAAATTATGCCGGTTATATAATTCTGAACGAGTTATTTTGTAATAAAATATTGTACATAATTTAACCAAGTTTGTAAAAATGGGTGTTTCTAGTGTTTATGCATTGTGTTTGAAAGCAAAGTTATCATTGATTAAATGTTTTTGATAAATAGAAATTAGAATGACAAACTTTCTTATTCATATGTTAAGATTTGCAAATTCCTTTGAAAATCACTTTAGGGGACAGCACCCTAACCTTAAATCAATATTGGAAGAAACTATTGATTTATTAATTAAACAACCCTGGATTTGCGAAACGTTGGAAAATTATAAAATAACATAAGTGAAACAGATCGAACACGAACGAAAGAAAAACAAAACAACAGCAATAAAATAATACAAATATTTATAGAAAAAGAAACATTAGGAAAAAACTTGAGCCGTGTGCTAGAGGTATTTTGTACAGTTGGGGGAAACTGTTAAGAGGCATCGGGTTTCCACATTTTGCCAACGAATTACGATTTTTAAAATATTTTTCTAAACATTAAGGCACACCCAATCACTCGTAAAAACGTGCACATATATATAATATTTTAGCTACCTGCAATTTACAACTGATGAACTCATTACAACTCATTAAATGAAATCTCGTCCACCCTTCGCCGTAAACATGAAATCACGCTTATACACACTCGCGCGCGCGTTGCTAACAAACGTATGGGGGGTCAATCAAAGAACCTGCCATTCTACCGGTTATGCCTCCACACATGCTAAAACTTGATCCCAATAGGAAAGGGATAAAATTTGGCATGTTTTCCCGGAGATCTTGCAACAAAATGATTTGGATCATAATATCGTTTAGGTCAACAAATTTGCGATTCTTTTATTAAAGAAAAACCTTTGCTGGTTGCACTCTTAGATTGTCTTTCGTACATTCAAATATTTAAATGTCAATTTATTTTTAATCATTTTGATAATTAGAAAAAGATTTAGTGATACGCCATTTTTTGAAGAAAAAAAATAAACGATCAACTCTGGAATGATGTTTCGAATTCATTGATAAAATTGAAGGGAATTGCTAAATTTAAAATTAGTTCTTAATTTAATTAGGCCGCTAAATATTTTTTATTTTAAAAATAGCGTGAAATTTCCTCTTGTCACGATTCTCCACAAAATGGATTATTTGGTCACACTTCTCGCAGCACAGATATGAAATTTTCAACAAAATCATGCCCCCTCCCCCTTCATTTTAATTTAATAATAAATTGATAATTACAATGCTGTAATAAATGAACACGTTATTTAAAAAAATTATTGCACTAAATTGAAACGTAATTCTCCACTCTCTTCTTGTACATGTAGTAGAAATATTGGTATAGTGACGTGGACGGAGAATACAAATACTCGCGAGGCTTCACTTGTATGGGGATAGTAGCATCATTTGTTGGATGGAAGACAAGACTGTCAGATGATTTCGTCAACAATAAAATTAACGCGAGCACACTAATAACACCCGTAATGTATATGTGCAAGTAAAAAATGCAAATAAAAAAATGTCGGCGGATTTGTGCGTGCGCGGTGGGGGAGCAAATAAAAAGGGGTGTATAAAAAGTGGTATAATATTTTTTTTTTTAAATTGCAAAGATATTTGTTGACTGTACAAGGCACATGACAGGCGTTATCACCCAATTCGCTTGTCCACTTTGTTGTCGGACCTTCTATGGGTCCATTATACAATCGCCGCCGCAGATACTCTTCTTTTTACACAATTCTCTGGACGGATTTTTTGGGCTACCCGAAAACCAATTATTCGGCTCGCGCTAGTCGTTGTACAAAAAATGTGGCACTTTCTGGACGGCACAAAGTGTTATCGTGACATTGAGTCTTCGATATATAGCACCTGCCACAGTATTTTTTTTGCAAAAAAAAACTCGTTCAAATAGCTTCGAATGGACGGCAGTTGGTGGACAATCAATGTCCGTTTCCGAGGCGATTTCCGGTCTCAATGCATCATCTGCAAGAAGCGCGTCTCCTCGGCTAAAGATGTAAGCGTCGAATTGAGGTCATTGATGACCATGTTGGAGGTCTGCAGGACTGGGGTGGCGGCTGCCTGAGACGCCGCCTTACTCTCGTACAGCATGGTAACGCGTGACGACACTCTTCCTGAGCCGGCCATACTGATTGCCGTGCTTGGGCTGAAGGGACGGGTGGTCAGCGAGGCGTTGGCCAAAACGTTATCGTTGACGTCCGTGATACTGCTCATGTTGTCCATCTGGTGGCAGGCGAGCAGCGTGTCTTGCTGATTGTCGGTGGTGCTGCTCACCTTATTGCAGCAACCAGGTGACAGCACCATGGTGCCCATGCCGGCCAGCATGCCGCCACGCTGCTGCTGGAGCTGCATCAACTGCTGCCGGTGGGTGGCCACTTGCATCTGCTCGCTCTTGATGGTGGTCACTCCCAACCCATTGACGTTGCTGGTTCGCTCGTCCAGTCCAACCGTAGTGCGGGTGTCTGTGTCAACTGGGCCGGTGCCCGCGGCGACTGGCGACGCCCAGGTCTGACACTGCTGAACGTACTCCAGTGTCCGCTTATACGTATCCGGCCTCATGCCCAACGGGTTGGGTCGACGGTTGTCCGTAGCGGTGACCACTGGAACAGTAACAGTCGGACAGACCACGCCGTTGGTGGCTACCATGCTGTTCTGCTGCTCCAGTAGTCCTGCACCGTGGGGTGGCAGGGTGGACGACTGGGTTATGTCGCGACATTGGATCTCCGGCTTCTGGCTGCCGCAATTTTGACATTGGGCGGCCATGGACGATCCCACCTTGTGCGGCGAATTGTTCAAAGCGTTGCCGCCAATCGGGCGGAATGGAGAGCCGGGGCTGGATGGTAGCTGGCTACCATAGGCAGAGTGATAGGTGGGCGGCGGTGCGACGGTGTGGAGACCTTCTTTGGTGACCAAGTTCTTGGACGGTCGTTGTTGTTGCAGAGCAGGCATCACTATAAAATTGCTTTGGTTGCCGTTGGTCAGAGGTGGTGGGACAGTGTCCAGAGTCTGGTTGCCGGCGGTTGGAGTGACTGCCTGCTGGCAGTTAGTGCACATCTGATGTTGGTGGTGATGGTAGCCGGGGCTTCCTACACTTTGGTTGACGCCCGCCACGAATCCCGGCCCATAGGAAGAGTTGGCAGCGGCATCCTGCATCGTCCCTTGCAAACGAGCTCTCGTATTCAGGTTCATATTGCTCATGGCCATGTCAATGTTCGGCTGACGTTGGAGGTGCTGCTGCGACTGTTGGATAGGGACACTGGTGGCACCGGCCACATAGTTTGTCGTTTGAGTGTGGTGTTGTTGGAGACGCGGCGTCTGCTGCCACGTCACCTGCTGGCCAACATTCTGATCCACGAAGGACTGACCGCTCATGTCATGTCCAGCCGGACTGGCAGTGTAGCCGACATGCGCCGGCGAGCATGGATAGTTCGGTGATGCCATCTGCGTGGGTGGAGGGGGCGCTTGCGTCGCGTAATTCGATTGCACAGTGCAGTTGGTGGCAGTGGGTGATGGATAGTGATCGTTGATGACATTGTGTTGGCCAGGCGAAGGTGGCGCCGTCGTTCGGGGAGTCCTGGGTGAGGTTAGCGCCACTTGCCGGCAAGTGGTTTCTCGGTAACGAGGTGGTGGCGGTTGCTGCGGCACCGCCGATGGTGTACCGGCCAAATGGCTGAGCGCAGAAACTGGTCGACTGACGTCCTCGGGGTATTGTTCACGTTCTAACCGCGCGTTCTCGGCTACCTGATTCAGGTAGCGAACCATCTCGTCGGGAATAACCAGGTTCTGGTTCTCCTCCACCATGCGATCCTCTTCGCACTCGTCCAGCACCACGTCCTCGTTGGGATGGCGAAGATCATCCTCTTCGTCATCACCCTCTTCACCATCGCCACCTCCGCAACTCGCATCACCACCTTCGCCGCCACCGCCGATTGGAGGCAGAGGTGTGCGCCGGTTAAACTGTCCGGCACCCAGCGCTGTGCCGGCAACACCATTTAGGCTGTGATACCGTCCGGGTCGTCTGTCCACTCCAAAATTTCGATCGAGCGGTCGCACTGGATCGCTCGCTCGACGCACCTCGCGGTTGGGAATCTCGTGCGGCAGAGGCGTGTGACACGACATGCTGGTCTGACGACCGACTCCACCACCGACGCCGCCCAAACCTGACTCGTGGGTGGTCAGGCGGTGCGACGGTGATCCCTGGGCCGAAGCCGCCATGTTCCAGGGTGCCCCGGTATGCGACATGCCACCCTGCTGCTGTTGCTGGATGGACATGCTCTGCGTCTGCACGACCAGGTTCTGTTGTCCCAGCTCCTGATTGGCCAGTGCACGTCGGTGCAGCTGTTGTAGGTGCGCCGACATGCTGGCGGTGATACCCTGCAGATTGCCCAGTTCGCTGGATCGGCGTGAGCTGCCTGGTGAGATAAAGTCGAAAAAGGGCGAGGATGCAGCTGTGTGCGTCTGTCCGCCGCCTCCGCGCGGGGACATCTGGGCCGACGATGACATTTGCGACACCTCGCTGCCACGACGGCTACTCATCTGGCTGATGACCGGATGCGGACTATTCTCCGAGCATATGCTGCTGTAAAACGAGCTAATGGTGCTGGTGTTGCTGTCGCGACGGGTTGGCGGGTAGCCGGTAGTATTGGCCAACCGGTTGTTGTCTAAAAATGGTGAGGTGGAAGAGAGATCAGCATATTTAGGCGCAGTCCCAACCGTTCCAAACATGTGTGACATGCTCAAAATATCTTGTAAGTTTTATTTTAATGATGTACTTGTGTGACTCCTTTTATAATTGAATTTTTTTCTCGTCAAACCAATTCCGAAAAATAAATAGGACCACTTACTCGGATTGACGTTGAGACTGAGATCGATGAGCCGCCTCTGGTTCAGCGTGGTCGTACCGGTCTTGAGATCGGTTATCTTACGATTGGGACTTCCCAAACCCACACCAGGACCACGTCTATGACCTGTGGAATAGTAAGAATAACCGAACATAAGTCGAGGGATTCCAATTGTCTTTACTGACGTTGAGCAATAGAAATCTAAGGCAAATGAAGATGCTCTGCGTTGCCACATACCACCAATCGATGGCAGCTGCGGAAGGGAAGGAAAGTTTGATCCTTTCGATTGGAGACGATTTCTCAGCTGATTCCTGAAGTCGAGGCCTCGGTCATGGACCACGTGATCTCCGGAACCTCCGCCGCCGGTGGTGGCCACAGCGGCTGAAATTGACATCCTTACGTCCGGAATCTGTGGACGAAAAGGGAATTCGATGATCAGGTGATGAGAGAAGATGAGATAAGACGTTGATGTTATATTGTGCTTGGCTGGTTAAGTTATGCCATCAGTGTGTGAGCACCGAACTTACCTCGATCTCGGCCGGTTCGGGCACCTCCCACTCGTTCTCCTCTATGATGTCGTTGCAGCCGTTGGTGGTGGACACGTTGTTGTCGCTGATCAGATCGTCCGAGCAGTGGTGGTCGGCGGCGATGCTGCCCACGTTCGACTCCGTGCCGGGACTGTGCTGCTGTTGAGGCGACGACGAATCCTATTCCGCACATAGAGACATACTGTCAGTTTTTAAACTTGTCATGGGGCATCCTCAAACGCGATTAGGAAAATAGTTCTACATTTATAGAGAATCGCCAGTGTACGATTTAACTAGAGTAATAACAAATCGATCGTTCATTATGTCATCTAAGAAATGCTAGTTCGCTCTCACCTCTGATTTGATGCTGGGACTGGACAAACTCATCTTTCCGCCCATGCCATCCTCTGACTTGGGACTTCCCTCACTGCCCGCGTGCTTGTCACCGCCGTCACCGGACGGCCGGTGCTCAGATTGATCGCTGCCCTTGTGCTTCTTGTTAGCGTAGAACTCGGGGCCGTGAACCGTCTTGACGTGTTTACGTAAAGAACTGGGGTCAGTGTAGCGTTTGGTGCAACCGGGCGCCTTGCAAACGTACGGTTTCTTTGGAGACATACAAAAAAGTAAATTGTTAAACTGAGTTGAACTGAGATAGACTTGGAAAGGCGATCATTTGATTGGCTCCCCCCAATACCCAGCCATTCGAGGGTCAAATTTTCACCCGGGATCAAGCCGGGAATAGAACATGGGTCCGTCGCACCACAAAGGATGTCTCTCAAATCAACTGAGTTGCGACGTTTCATACTTCCTTTCCTCTCCAATGCCAAACTGGCGTAAAAACTTACCTCACTAGAGTGAGTTCGGTTTTGATGCTTTGCCCGATCGGACGCGTTGCTGAAAGCTTTAGTGCAACCAGGAAACTCGCACATGTAGGGTTTCTCGCCCGTGTGCGAGCGAAGATGCGTCTTCAGATTTTCCAGTCTGGAATATGCTTTGGCGCAACCCTCAAACTGTCGAAAAACAATACAAGCTCTGATTAGACTCTCTTGTGAAAGAGGAAAAGTGGCGAACGGACTGAAAAGAGTTTTTTCTCTCTCCTGATGATGGAGATTACTTACGGTGCATCGGTGTGGCTTCTCGCCGGTGTGTCGCCTCATGTGAACCACGAGCATGTACTGAGCTTTAAACGGCTTCTCATCCCTCGAGCAATCCGTCCACCGACACACGAACGATTTTTTGTTGGTGTGGATGTGATCGTTGTTTATATGCTAGTAGGGGGAAAATAAGATACGATTGAGAGATTAAAATCAACACAAGCTGCGAGTCCGAACACAATTAAAAAGTATAATTTAACCAATGTTTGATTTCGTGTGTCAATATTGATTTACCTTGACTAGTTCGTCTTGCGTGGCGAACTCTTTGGAGCAGTCTTTCCAATGGCAATCGGTTTCAATGAAGTCACCCGGCTCGTCCCTCATGGGATCGTTAGAGCTCTCGCGATCGTCGAAACTGCTGCTGGACATGGACATGGACATGGGTCCACCCGTCCGAGCGCTGCCGGAGCTGCCTGACGTGCTGGACGGCTCCTTCTTGATGCGCGTCTTCTTGGGGTCAGCAGGTTCCACTGTGCTGCTCACCAGGTTGCTGGGAGAGTCCTTGGCGCTACTGGATAGTTCGCCCTGCAAACACAAAACGAACAAATTCAAACATTGAACATTTCGAGGGCACATAGTTTCACCAGTCGATAATCGAATAACAAAGAGATTGTAGTGGTGGTTCTATAATAAGTAATGCAAACTATATTTCGATAGTGCCTACCGGTTCAACCTTGGATACGCCGACGGGGTGGTGATGGTGGTGGTGGTGCATCTGAGGCGGCATCTGCGTCGGCCCTCCCATTAGTAGAGAGTGCGGAGAGAATCCCGGCGTCCCCTGGTGGTGATGGAACAGAAACGGCGAGCTCGGCAGACTGCCCTGACGCATCAGGTGCTGGAGCTGCTGCAGGTGGGCCGGTGGCACAGGCGGGTGCATGCTCAGCACGGGACTGATGGTGCCTAAAATCGAATCGATGGATCAGAATCGTGGTTGGTCAGACTAGGCCAAGTTTTTGATGTTGGCAAATAATTAATACATGAAGAAGGAATTTGACAGTTTAGTAATTTCTATAGTACGGAAAGTTCCTGGGCCGTTAAACAATTTCTATTAATTTATCGAAACGTTTATCTATATTCTGATTGATTATTTTGATTGATTGATTGATTATTTTGATTGTTCTCACATCTCAAATCAACGTCTTATTAATAAAGCAAATTAATTTTATTAATATCCCACAAACAAACTAAAGCACAATTTCATATTTTACAGTAATTGCATTAAAACATTTTTTTCAATTTTTTATTCACAGTCTTGTTAAGTTTGAAATAGGGGATAGCCCAGGGGCAATCGATTAGTTTATTATTTTTATTTTCGAGGGTTGTGTGACAATCTGACTCGTTACGAGTACGTGTTTTGAGTGTCTACCTGCAGAGAGATGGCCATAGGATCCGCTGGTGCAACTGGAACTACGCGATCCATTCATGATAGAGATGAGCGAGTTTGGCGAGAAGCGAATCATGGAGTTGATGTCGAACGAGTCCGAATAGGGTGAACTGGAGAGAGCCCGTTTCCGGCTCTGTCGAAGGCTGGGACGCGGACTCGTTAGACGGGAGCCTGCAAACAAATAAACAAAAGAGCAGGATGAGTTTCACTCGGCCGCATATAGGTTCCACAATTTTTTTTTCTCACCCTCATCTGTTGGAGGGTGAGTGAAGGGTTTGACGAGGCCGGACACGATTTTTGAGATTCTAGAATTTTTTTATATCTCAATCGACTGTGTGCACCCAAATGTATTTTCCACATCAGCATTCTTTTAAATATCATTTCTAGTTAATATCTTCACATGTCTATTATCCGTTAAATAATTTTGTCAACGAAATAACGTGTTATTTTATGTAATGTGACATCAACAACCGATTAAAAATGTAGGACACGCATGACCTTTAAATTTAAAATGCCTTAACATATTTGAAAATGTTTCATAATTTGTTTACATGAGTTCAAACATCTTATGAAACTCTGACCACAAAGCCAGTGAACTACGACTATTCCATTTTTTCTATTTCCAATTTTTCACTTTTAAGATGTCATCAAACATTTTAAAGTGAATTGGAAATAAAAAATATGTCTCCATTTTGAAATCTCAAAGGGGGTTCTCGTAGCTGAAGATGGCTTTCATTTATTTAAATAAGGTGGTGTTATTTTTATTCCTATTTATAGAGGAATCGTTTGGCTGACCACTAACCGAGCAAGATGAATGGAAAACGTTGAACCCTAACAATCCGGTTCCGACAATAATATTGGGGGTAGGTGATAGCGGGTATAGCTTATGGTGACTGGCGACTGTGAGTCTTGTCTGGCATCAATTTTTATTTTTATTTAACTCCATTCGCGTGGGAGAGGGCAAGAGGAAAGGGGCCTGGAGGTGGGAGTGAGGCTTGTTGGCGCAGCATAAAGTAAGCTTCTGGTAAACAATGTTTATTTTTGTTTCGGCACTCATAAAACCTTCACGAAGAGTGTCAAATTCGGTGACTCTACTCTCTCCATCTCAGACGGAAGGGATCTCACAGCAAAAATCTGTTTGAAAAACAACACTTATGAAAAGCGAGAGAGAGAGAAAGAAACGCGCCCTCTCAGGGCAGACCTAACAGACCTAACCATCATATCCCCCACCTCTTATTTATTCTACAGCTTTTTACATGCACAGTGTGGAGCCATATCCTTCGCGACAAAGGCCATCATCATACGTCCATATGAAGCCCTCGAAACTAACGAAATCGTGAACATTTTTACTACTAGTCTCAGCTGCTCGCTGAAGCAAAAATAGGTCGCGGAGGGCTCTATTGTCAAAATAGACTTTTTTCTAGCGAAACGTACAACTCTTGACGAATACCAAATCTTTGTTGTCAATACGAGTATTTTGTTTCACGTTTTTGCGCTAAGCCAGAAAAAGAATATTTGAAGCGATTCTTGAGCCTTCTAAATTCGGGGAACAACACACACACACACTTGTAGCATATATTTTACGCTAAATTTCAGAACCGTAACAAAATTAGGAGCAGCAGGAAATCTGACACTCAGATCACAAACTTTTTTGTACAAATTTTGGCAGCAGTTTGGCGTTAAAAGAGTTCATGAGTCTTGGGGGTGTTAAAGTCGGTGAAACATTCGATTTTTTTTTCGCTAGCACATGAAAATAACAAGCCATAATTGAACATTACAATTTTTCAGCCTCACGGTGGAGTTTTTTTTTAACAATTTTTCAAATACGCATTGCAAGTTCAAAAATTTTAAATGACAGAAGTCTATTTCGGACCACCTTTCATTGAGGGGTGAACGGGGGGGGTGAACCTCCCTCTCCACCTCCTCTCATCATCTCCGGTCGCCCGTCACTCACAAGCAACTTCTTCCACCCACCCCCACCCAACCCCACCCCAAGAGTCATTCCGCCAGTCATCGGCCATCTTGAGCGAAGACGCTGGTCGCCATCTTAGAAACGCGGCACCGCGCTAAAGAGAGAAGAAACACATGCAAACTATGTGCAGCGCCCCCAAATTTTATTTTTGGCAACGTGCCAACAGCTTTCGCCATACAATCTTCTATACAGAGGCTTCCTCCTCCTACCCGAACATCCTACACATAATAACGGTTTCGCGGGATAGACGTACGGGCGGGGGAGGACGGGAGGAAGGAAGGAGAGAAGAAAAAAAACCGACAACAACGGGACTCGTTATATTGCCGAAAAAATGCTCGCCATCCCTCCCCCCTATCCCATCTCCTGCTCTCCACCCACACATCTCCCGAGTTTGACGATGTGTGCCTTTCGATCTATCCCTCTCGGCGCTTGGCGTCAAATTCCGGGATCTCTTCTTCGCACAAACAGCCGGGGGACGATTTGGGAGAGAAGCGCCCACAGCGAAATAAGTCGCAAAAATTGGGATATTTTTTTTAAAAGTAAAGCTCACTTTAAAAAAATATATATTGAACCTCTTTTAAAAAAACATTTTTCGATCTGTCTTTTTGATAGCTAGCAGTCACCGTCACCTTGACTAAATTAGGTTTTTAATTCGTGGCGGTTTGCTTTCCTGACGTCAGATCCGGGCCAATGGAGCAAACCTGATAATGGTCCATTGAAAACACAAAAACAAAAGCTACCTATTCTCTTCAAAGTAACTGCGGGTTCAAACGCTTGCATCACTCAAGTATCTGCACCATGGGCTAGAGCCCATTTCTAGTTACAATCCTAGTATTTCCATCATACTTTGGACATTGTCAGAAATGGAAACTCCGGGGCTGAGTGGGCGAAAATGCACTCCACAGCTGTCGAGCGTCTCGCGAATTCATCCACGTCGTCAGCATCCATCTTGCGCCCGGACGGGTGAGGGTTGTGAGGGGGGTTGACACATCTGCGAGGCACAGGGGCTCTCCTCCGATCATTAGCACTCATTACCTAGCACTCGTCATTGTATAGTCGGAGCGCGCACTTGAGTTGAAGTTGAAATAGTCCATCCCCAGTTCATCTTTTTAGGAGCGATTTTTTCTGGAGCGATTGCGCAAGCAAAAACAAAAGGCATTGACAACTCTCGAGTGTTGCAAGTCTGTATCAGTGACTGGGATCTGTCACGGGGTGAATGAAACATCGCTCCGAAATAATTTCACCCGTCTAAATGAGGATTTCCGCATTTCTCAATTCTCTCCCAATACTCTTGTCAATTTAAATTACTCGGCTAAAACAAATAGCAGAGGTTTCTTCGCTTTGAGCAAAACAGTTATTTGGTAACAATTGCAATGGGAAAAAAGGTTTGTTTCTTTATGTACGAACTAAAATATATTTCTATATCTATCTATCTATCTGTCTACTCTGCCTGCGAATAACCTTTCAAAAGTTCATTTAACCAGTCACAGCGGGATGTGAGCTTATTCTATGGTCCGAGAAAAATTTAATCGGTTCAAGTAGGATCAAGCATGAAAATATGTCAGTTTGGAGAGCGGTGGCTTGAAAAGAAAACAAATTTTATTTTGTTTGTTTTTCCTCTCACCTGCGTTCACACGAGCTGACTTGAAAATAAAATTGGAAGCGATTAAATATAACTAAAGTGTATACAAGGGTGAGCTGTGTTTGCGATCGATTTTAAACTGCTGTATATATACCATGTACCGCTCTATTTAGTATCACCGCAGGAGGTCGCCACAGCAGCTGAACCGGGACCGGAAGCGGAGCAGTTAGCCCGGCCATCGACGGGACCACATGCTGCGCGCACAGAGTTAATATTGATGCGCCCCAGCATTCTTTTTCTCTGCCCAAATTATTATTTGATAATTTCGGTTGACTGAGAGAGAGGTTATCTATATCGTGAGAGTGATTTTCTCGGTTTCAAAGTTGAGTGATGTTGATGGCGTCACTCACTTTCCAGGGAGAAGGGCAGTTCCGTGCTTCCGGCCGTGCTGGGTGGGTGGGTGCTGTGCATGTCCAGGGCGCTGCGAGGTCCCATGGCGGCCATCTGGCTCAGGTAGTCGGGGTGCAGCGGCAGACCTGCGCCACAAAAAAAAATACAGAAATTATAATCACATTCACAGACGCCATTAGGGGGTCAAACAGTTATTGGATTATGGGCGAGGTTCAATAAATACGCGGACTATATGTATTAAATAAATTGACATCGCACACGTTCTGACTGACCTCAATGTTAGAGGATACCTGGATTCTAGACATACCCTCTTTGAGTAATAGGTTCTTTTCTTAGTCGAGAATGTCGGCGTTTTCAAGACATGAAACGCCATCACTGAAGGCGTCCATCAAACGGCTTACAATAGTGATGACACCGAAGAGAAAGCGAGTCATACGCAACAGCATCTGGCGAAATTGCCAGATGCTACGGAATTAGTTAGGCAAATAGCATAATCGTTGGAACCGCTACCCGAAGGTAAGGAGAGAGAGAGAGAGAGAGAGAGAGAGAGAAAAAATCCACCCTTCTTCATTGCTGATTTGCAGTCGAAAGTGCCCATAATGGCCGATCATTAACGTGCTGCGCTGACCATCAACAACATTATTATGATTATTATTATCACCGTCCTCCCTGCGCACATGTACATGGACTGCGGTATAGCGAAGGGGTTAAAGCCAAGAAGCTGAGCGACGTAAACACGATAACCGATAATTAGGGAGTGAACCAAGCCTTTCCACCACCAACTACCACCTGTTGTTTGATGGCTTGATGCGCCAGGCAGAAAGGGGTTTCTCCGATCTGGGATGGGCAGGGAGGGTCTTCGTTTTTTTTTAAACCTACGAATCGTGGTTTCACTTCACGTCAGAGGGATGTCATACACTATCCTATTAAATTTACAATTACAAATTTTACCCGCACGCAGCTACCAAGAGAGGGGGCCTATGGCGGGGTGCTATCAGTTACATGATGGTCCAGTGATTTCATTAATACCATGATTTTGACATTCCATTTGGACAGTCATTTGAAATAATGCGACTACCTGTACGTCAAAATAAATGATCAGCATCGACACTACCATCAAAATTAATTACAGTGATAACAGGAGTGATAACCTGGACAGTCTGAGAATACAGACACCAGAGGTGTGGATGAAACCCATATTGCCACAACTTAAAAAAACAACCAAAAGTCCCAAAAAAAGCTCGCCAATCTTATTAAGCTTCGAGATTTCGATTGCACCACTTACTAAAGACCCAAGTTGCGTTGGACCCACTCCAGTTATTTTAAATGCTTCTTTCTATAATCATTAATTGACGATAATATTTTGACAAGAATTTGCTAAGCGTAATAACCTGGCCCACAATACATTTTCTTGACAAAAATCAAAATTATTAATTTAATATTCAGAACATGGTGGCGGGAGATTTAGACTATAAATGATCTTCGAGCATTTACTTTCCATAGAGCGTAACGCGCACTCAAAACACCAGATGGCGCTGTATAGCATTGCAACCCCCGCAAGTCAAAACAGCCACGCTGGCAGCAGCAACAGCAGCAGCCCTCATCAATGTCGTTTCCTGTTTGACAGGAAGTGTTACGAGCATTCTGTCAGAAACTTGATGCCGCCGGCAACACAATCCCCCATCCCCTCCCTCCCGTTCTCCTCCGCTCCCACCACATCACCACCCTGGCACTCTGTTAACCGGGGCTCCCGCCACCCCCTACCCCCCCCCCCCATGTCTCACCCTGGACCCGAAAAACCGAAAATATCCGACTGGTGGCTGATGAGCCTCCAGTCAAAATCAATCCGATATTCATTCGAACGTGGAACGCGATGACGTATCTGGGGTGACGCGTGCCATACGATTATGTGCCGGGATCGGATTAACCCCGCCGGGGATCGAACCCCTGACCGTCGAACCGCAATCCCCCCTCCAAAAACGACTGAGCAACCACGGGTAAAATGAATCATATTTTTTATATCATAGATTTATATAGAATAAATTGCCGGAAGAGATCCGACAATTTATCTAGTGACTCAGAATCCAGAAGTTCGTGTAGTATTCGATTTTATTTTTAAAACAAAAACAACATCTAAACCTGAATAAGATCACCCGAAACTCGAATACTAATATCAACGAGCGCGGATCATGAATGAGCCTGGTCGAGCGAAAATGACAGTTAGACAGACCTCTTGGCTTCCGGACATGAAAAGAAGGCAAGATCATGTCATAAGAAAGACCTTTTTTAATGACAGTGGATCGACTGGCAAATTAATCAACGCGACTAAACAATTTCTAATGTTTTTTCATCTATTCATTAAAACCGAAAACTAATTTCGAGTTCAACGTTTGTGGTGGCGCCACCATTCTCCGCCTTCAAGTGCGAATGGTTTGTGGTTGGCTGTATTAACTTGAAACAACATGGCGCAAAAGAGATAAGACACCTGAAACAATCTCAAACGTAAATAACTGAAAAGTTCTTTTACGTTTTCGAAAAAAAAGGGTCGGTATAACGAAAAGAGCAACAGCTCCATTGTACTCTGTATGCCAAAATCTGGCAACGCTTTCCAAGAATCTGGGAGCATCTCAAACTGCCAGCATTTAAGATCCTAGAAAAAATCTTGTTCGAGCAATTAGAATTGCAGCAGCTATACATCTTCGATCCATATAAGATGAATCACATGTCTTTGTCTGAAGTCCTTGCCCGAGCGAAAATATTACTTTTGAAGTGGATGGATCTTGACGTTGTTCTTAGATCGCGGCATATGGAAAAAACGAAAAGATGTTTTGTCTCTCGTTTATTGACTGCGTAAAAGAATCCTACTTTCAGTAACTGGATCCCTATCTAGCTGTGAAGAGCGAATAATTTATTTTCGGTCGGTGCTACCAAACCAACAACAAGAAGATTACGAAATGGAGATGGGGGGCAGGAAATTATTGTTCTGGGAGCGGCGGCTCCTCGACTTTCAAGCGCCAATTGTTTTGTTATTCCTTAATGTCCGACCTCACCAACACAGTAGTACAGAAACGAGAGACGGAAATCGGAACCCACAGACACCCATTACCGCACCGAAGACTAAGCAGTTATTAATGAGTCACCTATACGGAATTGTTTTCGCCGGATTTTTTTCTTCACACCTAGTGTATAGTTCGACACTCCAAAAGGAAGTCTGACCTCAGTGACCTACGAGCTGGTAGAGTGACACGCCCATGTTCAAGTGGCGTCGCGTGGGTTTCGCACCACGCCACTGAATCAAACCAAAATTCGCTTAAGCTTTTTCCCCCCAGAAAATTATTCTATAAGAGCTACATGAAGTCACCTTTCAGTTCGTTGGTCACACGGTCAAGTTTTTCGAAGAGATGCGAAGAGTGGATTTTGATTTGATTTGAGTTGAGTGTACGTACCTCGTGTGTCGACAGGGCTGAGACCGCGCAGGCTGACAGCCGGACTAGAGTGGAAGGAGCTGTACAGGTGCTCCATGTACGGATTGATCCGGAAGGCCGGGTGGAAGGGCGACGCCGACGACTCGGCCTGCCCACGACGGCTGGCCGGAAGTCCGTACGGGATGTCGGACAGGGAAGGACTAGCGGTGGCGCTGCCGGACACCCTGAAATCACCACAAGACAAGAAACAAATTACAATCACGAAGACAAAAAAACTACATTCCATCATGACAAAAACAAATTCTTTAATCTTCGTGAGTCATTCGTATTAAAATGAATAATAAAAAATCTGAAGACAATTGAATAATCTTAACATCCATTCCAAGTAATCATTAACCTGAACCAGTGGCGCGGGACTGAAGAATGTTGAATTGCATATCTTAAATAATATCAGATTTTAGTTACAGTTTCGTCAGCCGTGATTCTATATTTTACTAAGTATGATACCAGGGTATGGTTTCCCGACGAATCTTCGGCGCGAAGAAAAATCTTCGGCGCCCTGTGATTGGCTGATTTGATGACGTTTCGCGTTCAAATCAGCCAATTTCAACGAATCAGCGAAGATTTTTCTTCGCGCCGAAGATTCTTCGGGAAACCATACTTTGGGTTACCAGGGTTAGGTTTCCCGAAGAATCTTCGGCGCAAAGAAAAATCTTAGCCGCCCTGTGACTGTTGGCTGATTTGGTGACGTTTCGCTTTCGAAGTTGCAAAACGTCACCAAATCAGCCAATCACAGAGCACCGAAGATTTTTCTTCGCGCCGAAGATTCGTCGGGAAACGACATCCAGGTGTCGGTGGGGCCGGGCATCACCTAGCCTCACAGGCCGCCACTGGCTGCTCCAACCCACATCTGTGGAGCGTGGCAGCCTCGCCATAGTCGCTCTCTCGTCGCCTGGCGTCATTCTCTGAGAGCATCGTTCTGCCTAGTGTTCGCCACCCCGAGCCGAGCGCGAATGCCAAAAACCCGTAGCGCCCGAACTCGCGCCCGCCTGACGTCTGGTGGTGACCCACATTTGGCGAACGCCTTGCTCATGATGATGATGCGCGGTAGTTGGAAAACTATCGTCACTGGGCCAGCTCGATCGATAGTTGAGAAACTGCATTCTTGGAACAATCGATATTTTTACGAATCGAGTGTTTACGTTGTTTCATTCTTAAGACTTTTCGTGATCTTGTAAAACGTCTTTAATGTTTACGAATAATCTATTTGAGTAAAATGTTTGGAACAACCGTAATTGTTAGTATTGGAATGCGGATGAGAGGCAGCAATTTAAATCTGAGCGAAATGACTTTTTCATCAGTGCACGATTTCATATTTCTTTAATTTCCTAATTAAAGCATTAATTAAGCATTAATAATTTTTTTTAATTGAAAAAAACAACCCCAGATAGAATAGCGGCATAATCTGAATGTTACAGGAGACAAAACGACGGAAGGAATAATATCTGTGAGAAACTCGATGACTGACCTCCGTCTTCATCCGCAAAAATAATTTGAAGAATTTTCGATTTAGATCGTTTTTATACGTTTTTATATTTTTTTACTCAGATGGTTGGGGATTGCAGGACTACAATCAGAAATTCGGCAACGAAGATCGTTTAAACATAAAAGTTTAACAATCTTCTCGAAGACAAATAAAGAAATTTGAAATTTGCGAAAACACAACAGACAAACGTACAAACTCAACCAAAACTTTCGTAATTACCCAAAAAATTAAAATTCCTACAAATGAAATTGAACTTTCTAAAAAAAAATTCCTACCTACTTCTATGAATATTTTTTTTTAATTTGTTGTTTTGTGGATAAGAAATAGCAAATGTAAAAGAAAATCAGTCGCCCGAAAATTTTGAATTCGTTTAACAATAAATTGGTTTAATGTCAATTAAATTAATAGCAATTAAAATGTCGTATGCATCGCTTCGCTTTCACAATTGCTAGCAATATGGCGTTTCTTCATTTGTTCGAAATCGAGATAAAGAAATCTGGCAAAATTCTGTAAGGACCTAATTCGGAGTTAACGGATTTTCCGTCCTGCGCTATTTTTGGTATCTGTCGTGGATTCATTCAATGGGAGGATCCAATGGGATGCGGCCTCACCGAGACTCCTTTTGTGGATAAATGCGGTAAATTCAAGAATGAAGAATTTCGTATTCGATAGTCTCGCACCTTTTCGGTGATATCGAATTGCCCGATACCATCGATTACAATCGCGCCGCATAACAGCGCGCTGAAAAATTCGATCTTGAAGCCGGGAGCTAGCGTGTGGTGCCTCGCCCCTCAGCCTACACATCAAAGACGCAAATCATTACTTGAGGCTGCAACAACGACGGCCACAATTCTACCAACTGATCGCCCCACCGTCATAAAAAAAAATTATCCCCTCCTTCCCCTCGTCAACATCTCGGTTCCTCAACTCATCTCCGGTGAGCGCGATTTTCGAGACCCGATCCGCGTTAAATTTAACACGTCCGCCGTCGTCGTCGTCGTCGTCGTTGTCGGCGGAAATCGAAATTACAAAATATTAGTGTGTGTGTCGTTCGTTTGGAGAACCAGCGGAGAATTGTGGACCCGGGTGTGTGTTCATTTCACTGATATCGATCGACACATGTCACTTGATACCAGCTGATACTGGCAGCGCAGGAACCACCTGAGTGAGGAGAATCGGGTAGCGATTGCCAAATCCAACGCGTTTCTTAGACGATTGCACATCGCAAATTCAGTGTTGCTGTGTCACGTTCACGAATCACGTTCAACAGTAACAAAAAGTGAAATTGTAAGTACCAAACAAAATTATTAATCAATTTGATAAAATCTTAGCGTGGGATATTTCATGAGAAAAATGTCTAGGAAATATTTTATTAGAAGAAATCCGTGCTTTTGGGATATTTCTATTTCAAATGAGGTAATGACCGATATGTCTGACGCTGACAAATTTGATAAATTCCCAGTAACGAAGATGATTTAGAACACACGAACTGATTTGGATATGTAATAAACAATATGCTGCAAAATGCAAATATCCTATTCGTGACATGATACGCGGGTATATGTACATGATTACACGGAAAATCGCAATCCGGAAAGTTCCGTGTAATTTTCAAACTTCCATAATGCCGTGTAATTTCATTACCTCCATAAATTTTGATTAGCCGATTCGTTTGAAAAAAAATATTTTATCGGACAACTCATCATTCAATATCGATGCTGAGAATACAATCGACATTATCGATAATATTGACCAACTCTAGTGTTTGCTTCTTCGAATGCGCGATGTCGAAAAACAACGATTAGGAGTTTCTAAAAATTATGACCAGAAATAACGGAAAGCTTCTACTTTGATAATTCAAGTTTAAGGCAAATTAAATTTTTGTCTACAAATAATTCCACGAATTTGTCGCTACTACTCAAATTTAAAATTGCATCAATCAATCAAGTTCCAATTCGGTAAACTATAAACGGTAAGAAGATTGTCCCTAACCATTTAGCTCCAGTCATATTTCGATTGCTGGTCTGATTTTCCGTGTAATTGTCTTCTTTTGCCGTGTAGACGCCGTGTAATCGGCACTTTTCCCCCAATCTATTAGTTAAGTCCCTGCTTATCGGCATCACCTATTTATATTTTTATTTTTAAGATATTTTAAACAACTATACGATTTGAGCAAGAGAATTTCATCTTTTTGGATCCTATTTTGTTTTTCTTCTAAGGTGATTAAAGTTTAAAGAGCGAAAAGCTAAGTTTTTTTATGAAGACTTGGTACTTTATTCATAGCTTTTTCCAAATAAGCAGTCATACGTGAACGCATGTCATAATGGCTACCATGAAAGTTGGACCGTCAACATCAGACGCTGCTCTGACCTAGTTCGAGTAGCTCTAGGACGGGATGAGCATACGTATCGATCAATCGATAATCACCACGCACAGTGTAACCAATTGTTGTACGTAACGACGCGGAACATTTGTACAGCTTAATTATAGATTTACGCACACGACACAGATCCAGCCATAGAAAACAATTTATTGGGGATGTGGAAACAAAACAGTTTTCTTTGAATTGCCGCGGTTCTGTCATCCCCGGAATGTTGGAAGCGTTCCCTAAAGTCTAGCGTTTGTTAAACTTTATTTTTTCTCTCACTCTTCTGGGTCATATACACCAAGCCACGATTTTTTCTAGGTATACATACCACTGCCGAAAGAAATTTTTAGCCTGATTTTATATAATAAATGTTTTCCAGAATATACTAAATTGAATCTAAAGAATGATATTGTTTAGCTTGTGTTTGTGAACTTTAAATGGAGCATCAAACAGACCAAGGGCTGAATATTTCTGTTGTTGCCACTCTTTCTTCTGAATGATACGGAGTAAGAATTTGACAGCACTACTCTGTACTCGCCAAAATAAATAACGATTTTTAAAACTATAGTCTATGGAGTATTTAAGTAAACACTGACTGTGTGACTGTGGTTTCGGCGGTCCCGGGTTCGATTCCCGGCGCGGGCTCTCGAAAAATTTCGATCCCGGGGTACTGGTCGTTCCCCTCACATAGTGCTTAAGTACCAAGAGGGGACGTAAGGCCTGTAGTGCGGTTGACTACAGTTGATTAAAAAAAAAACAAAAAAAAACAGACTATATTTTGAACAAGAAAAAATTAAAACTTACAGCAACGTCACCAATCCATGAAATTAAAATATAGCCTAAATTCAAGGAATTTTCAAGCTAAATTCCGTTAATAAAATACCGTTAAATGGTGTACAAAAAACCTTTGATATGAGCAAATATTGCACGGGGAAAATAAATTATCTACATAAAGTTCTGTGTTTGAATATCATATTATCGTCCTGTTGTGACCCGTCACTTCAGTGATTTAAAAAACAAAAAAATCTGTCTGTTATTTTTGTGCATTGCTGTGATTCATCTTACATGATTTATGGGATAATCTGGTCCTTGTTTAAGTTAAATTTCGGACATATTGTCGTTTTGATGCTGGCAAGTGTCATTGACTGTTGGTCACAAATTTTTGTATTTCTTATTTTCGTATTTTCTCTCTCTAATTGATCACTATTATAGTTGTTGAGTATGACACTGAGTGGTTAATTTGGTTTTCGTCCAGTTTCATTTACTTGCTAAATTTATTTTCGGGATTAGGGCCTTTGTTGATGATCACGGAATGTAAACTTTAAGATACTATTATTCTTCTCTTCGAGTCAAACATATTTTATGCAATGGCAACTGTTGGGCCCTCACATATTGCGAGTTGCAATGAGAATGTCCATGAACCTTCGCATTAGGTGAGCTCATGATATTGTATTAATCGTTAATGTAACAAATACACAATGTTGAGATTAGTGCATAAGCACCATGAGGGGGACGTAACGCCTGTAGTGCGGTTGACTACAGTTGATTAGCAACAAAAAAAAAATATATAAAAAAACCTGATTTGGATTAAGGCCACACTCACTCGACGCTCACAGTTGACCGCACCCCGTCCAGGTGCTTCACTGCCTTGCACTGGCGCACATATGGTTTCGGTGCGCTACGAACAGGATATGGTCTACCGTAAGGGGCAGCTATTTACAAAAGTGACAAGTGACATTAGCCAAGAAAGAGTATTTAAATTAAACATGAGCCAATAATGCAAATGCCGTTAGTTTATTTTCTAAACCCAAATCCGTCCTATTTTTATTGATGTTGCCGTTTTATTTGATACAAAACGATACCAGCGGAGGTTTCGGCTTTAGTGGTTTTTGGCTTTTGTAAGCACTAATAATTTAATTATCTCGTGTCTGCAGTATAATTTTTAAAAATAAATAAATCTATATCAGTGTTACTAGACGTTAATGGATATTTACTAATTTGATACTTTTTTAAAGTATTTTGATTTAAATAATAACTATTCTAATTATTCTGAATAATTTGTCAAAGATCATTGAAATATGAGGGAAATATTTTTAAACACCCTGTTTCTTAGTATTAGTTTCATAAGTGTTATTAGACGTTAATGGATATTTACTAATTTAATCTTTTAAAAAAAGTAGTTTGATTTAAATAATAACTATTCTGATTATTTTAAATAATTTGTCAAGGATGATTGAAATATGAGGGAACGCTACGAGAGTTAGGGGCATGATGTGAATTTCTTGAAAACATATCTGTTCAAAAATGAAGTAGATTGCCTCACGACGTTATCCCGATTGTCGAGCTCAACGCCCCCGCAATACACGAGTATTAAACGAATGTTCCTCATAGAAAATAATGAAGGCACACAACGGTTTACACGACCCTCTGCACCAACATGATTCTATATCGATCGGAGTGTCTGTGAAGTCTCACTTCTTTCTATATAGTGACACTGTTCTGTGCCTTAATGGTTGTGATATATTGTACATGCATGGAATATTTTATGTGTCAGGACGAAATTACCGCGTTCCCTTTGTTGTGATCGGGTTCTACGACCTGCAGTACCGGAGAGCTTCGAGCATTTATTTGGGCGTGTAGTTTCGTTCTTTCAAATAGGAAGACCGATCACGTTAACGTATTCCCTTTTCTTATTTATGTGTAACCTTAGTTTGTAAATATTTGATCATTTTAATGAAAATAATGTGAACTATGTCCCAATGATTGAGGATTGAGTAGGCTATAGATCTAATTTTAGGGTAGTGTGGCATGAGTCAGCGTTGACCGACAAATATAAATGACAGTTAACTCAATCCCTTCGTGGACTACTTTTTGAATGGGAGCTGCTATCTCAGTGTCCGGACCATTAAAATGCATCTCCTTTTGCAGTGTGATATTATAATTCACTCAATTATTCAAGGAATACAACATGTCTTTTTTTTTAAATATTGATCTATGAAGGAAGGAACAGACATTCGAAACGGAAGAGTCGTGGAATTTCTCGAACTTTGTGACGCGTCCCCACCATAAATTTCGGCAAATCAACATCCAACTTTATTTATTTTGTTAGCAGCTCGGTAAACACGCCACACCTGCCCTCCAACTATAAACACAAGCTGTTTTTTAACGGCCTGTGTGCAACCAACTGGCGGCGATGATTGACAACACTCAAAAATTGCTTCTGCAAAGAAGGGAGAAATCCATGTTAGAAAAATGTGAAGCTTCGCAGCCCCCTAGGCTTGTGTGTCCATATTTTTTTCCCTAAGCGGCCACCTTTGGTTTCTGCGCCGGCCAAAAGAAATATAATGCAAGTTGGAGAAGCAGTTCTACCTATTGTGTTGATATTTCAATCATGGGCATGTGATGGGATAGGAGAATGGAAAACTACTTAGGAAAATTGGCGTTGACGTTTCTCTAATTCAATAATACTAAATTTAACGAAGAAAGATGCTATGAGTTTTAGACATGTTGTATTCCTTGAATAATCGAGTGAATTATAATATCACACCGCAAAAGGAGATGCATTTCATACAAATTTGGTCTTTTTCAATACCTTTATGGTACCCTTTAAACCCCTTTGTTTCACACTATGATCGCCTGTAGCCCCTTTAACAGGAAAGCTCAATATTATACGGTTTGCCAATCCTCACTTTTTGCCAGATTGCTGAAAACAGATAAGTTGTGAGCTTTAAAAAAAAATAATAATAAAAAAAACGTTTCTTTAAGATTATTGTTTAACGACTGACTGTGGCTCGGCGGTCCGGGTTCGATTCCCGGCGCGGGCTCTCGTAAATTTCGATCCCGGGGTAATGTTGGTCATTCCCATCGCATAGTGCTTAAGCACCATGAGGGGGACGTAACGCCTGTAGTGCGGTTGACTATAGTTTTAAAAAAAGAAACTGTAAGTTTTAGAGTATCAATTTTTTAAAAATTAATTGTACGGTGGGTTTTGGTAACACGGTTAAAAGGGATCAAGTTATTGTAAATTTTTTCCGGCCTCGATAAAATACCGGTCTCGTCACTCGATCCCAGCTTGGTCTCGAATTGAAAATTTGAAGTCGTTTTTTCTCCATGACGAGACCCCCGATAGAGGTCTCGCATTGACTGAAACCCTTCGTTAGAGTGCCGAGTTAATTTCAGCGAGGTAGCAAAGGCACCCAAATAAAGCATAAGGCAAAGGCAACATTCCAAAAAAAAAAAAAAGAAAAAAGAACGAAAGAACCAATCTGTAAAGCTTATGGCAGAACACCGGGCTGTGCCTGAATCTGTCGGTATCACGGGCTTGAAGTTATCAGCAGCCGGAAGCCATGCGGACAGTTTAAAACAATCTTCCAAGTTAATCAGTGAAAAGGAAACTTGTCATCGCAGGTCGAAAAAAAGTTAAGTAGCTCATCTGTTCTTTCAAGATTTGGAGCAACAATATGTGCTCCAGAAAGCACTTGGGCATTAAAGTGTTTGGAAACATCTTACGATCAGCGCCGCTATCGACAAAAACGTGCACTAATCGTAATTTTCTATTGTCTAAAGGGCATCTGAAATGAGACCACAAATCCATATGACAAAAGTAACGCGTGTTTTCTAATATCAAATGAATGTCTGTAGGATGTCTAAATGAAGACGACAGAGATCTCTCAATGAGTAAAACGGTTTAATAAATTATAAACTCACTAGGTGGTTGCCCGGTTTCGCCTGGGTTAAGAATAGCCATGAATAAAATATTGATTAATAAATTGATTAAAATAAATGAAACTGTAATTTTACGTTTACCTTTATCGTTTACGTTTATCGTGTAATTTTTCAATATGCCAAACATTTCTCTGGCATGACGGGGACTTTAGAGCGAAGCTGGGTAATTCCTCAAGTATATTACAATTACAAATTTTACCAGCAATCAACCCCCAAGAGAGGGGCCTATGGCGGGGGTTAAAAGACCAGTTGGGGACCGAAATGGGTTTATTTTGAAAGGCTCTGTATTTGAGGCTCTGTCAGGCCATTCCACTGTCTACACACTCTAGGGAAATAGGAGTTAAAATATGACGCAGATGTACA
>JAQGBY010000540.1:0-42454 GCA_034698785.1 Mycogona germanica | reverse complement strand
CCCGCGCCGGGAATCGAACCCGGGACCGCCGAGCCACTGCCAGTAACAATACCGACTGGGCTACGACGAGTCGTACTTTTATAATATAAACCTTTGGATTACCTTTCACTGTGATCGCTGTAATTCACTGGGATTTCAAGGGCTTTCTTCTTCGTTCGCACCAAAACTATTGAGAATGTCCGTGGTCGTACGCCCCCCCCCCCCCGCAAGTTCCGGCCCCGGCAACGCGTGCGCGTTCAAGCGCGCGTCAGGCTCACACGCATGCGGGTCGGCTAGCTCTCGCGTGCCGCGGCTCTCTAGGACTCCCCCGGGGCCAGCCGAGCTTCCGATATGGCCGCCGCCGGGCTTTCATGCCGTTTTCTGCATATAAATGGAGAAAAAACAGCTTCCACCCGTCATTTCCTCACTTGCCCCTCCCCACCCCCGGTCTACACCTTCCCCTCCTTTCGCTCCACTTCACCACCCCCTGCTACACACTACACTGCCAACCCAACAGCCCTGGGGGACCTTATCTCTCCTGCGACGCTCTCTCTCTAGTTGAGCACTAGAACTCCAGTGTTTTTTGTGCGTGCGTATGTGTCCAGAAATACGCGTGTCGCCGCAAATACGATTTGTGGGGGTTTCAAGTGTGTAATGTACGTGTTTCACGGGTTGGGATTTTTTTTCGGGCCCCTGCAGATGAAAATTGAGAATTTGTATAGTGAACTTTCATACATCCGTTCATGACATCATTGAAAATGCGTTCAGTTCTGGCAGTCTAGTGTATATATACTCGCTCCAATCACATCCCAGCTTGAATAAATACCCCGTCATGTTGTCAACCGTTAGGACTGTGCAAGGGTTGTGTCCATGTGTGCACAACTATTTGGGTTCAATCGGCTCAAATCCTGCATAATTAGTATTGCGCTTCTCCCTGTAAAGAGGCAATCACTCAATGCACGGTGCTATGCGGTGAAATATTACTCGGGTGTTTCGCATTTCGTATCGTGCAGTGCAGTGCATGTGCACGGCCTGTGAGCGGAGAAAGGGGCTCCTTGTCCTCCATCGCTTCTCATTAAATCGCATATTAATTACTTTTCTTTTTTACTTTTTCTAAACTTTACTTCATCAATGAACACAAAATGCACCCGTACCCGTGCAAATATTCGTATTTTCGTATTTTTATCTTAAACTTAGAAAATGGTTGAGAGAAAAAATACCAATTTTTTTAAGCAAAATTTTTAAACAAAATCCCTGATTTTGTGTTGAGAGGTTTGACGGTATGCCCACAATTAGAAAATTTGCTCTAATTTATTACTATTTTGAATTATTATGCGAATTCTTGTTTATCAAAGACGCGTACATAAGCTTTTTTTAATAAGGAAAAAATAACTGGCGCTAACATGAACTTATTAACGATTTAATTATTAACGATGTTCTTGACGAATGTTTATTTTATAAATATGGTTTGCCTAAGCTCACATTACAAACATTGGGCCTCATTGCATGTTGCAGCAAACAATAGTTGCGACTGTAGAACAATTGAAATCGCACCAAATTTAATCCAATAGTCAATGATCGACCATTCCAAGCCCGGGGATGGTATGGTTGGTTATCGACGGATGGATTAAATTCAGGGCCGGAAGTTACGGATGGTAATCGACCACCTGACGTATCTAGTGATGGGCCGCACATTGCCCGCGATTAACGGCATCGACCCGCTCGCCAGAGACGATTCGTGACAGTCGCAGGGATTCGCCCGCCTATTTTTAGACGCCCCGCTTGCGGCGGCAGCAGCATCCCTACCATCATCTCGTACCTCTCTGTACACGACGCCACCAACCGTCAATTCCCGATACTACAAACACCATTCACGGCGGCATTACGTGTCGGGACTCCGCCGGCAACGATCGCTTCTCTCGCGGCCAATTTCTCGCTCCACGAAATTCCCATTCATCGAAAAACCACGCGCGTTCTGCGTGCAGCGTGTACGTGTATTTTGAGTGAGAAGACGAGGAGGGGGCGTGGACTCTCAACGTGGACTTCCGCTCAGCTGATTTCCGGTCTAGAACTCGTATGCGGTTTCCCGTAAACGCTCTCGAGAACAATAATAAAAAAAATCTGAATTTTGTGCTCCCATTAGAGACGGACAATTATCAATAAATTACAATACCTTTTTTTGCGGGACTGTATCGGCGAAATCTAACTTTACCGAGACATTTTGTGTGTAACTGCGATAGTCACACGCGTGTTTACCTCGATCGTACCTTTTGCCGACGTTTCTAGTCCTTCCCATTCGGCCTTGTGCTTGTGTGTTCTTTTTTAAAAGAAAAATAGTTATTTTTGAGTGGTGTTAACGAACTCCTTCCAACAACAACTCGTTGGTAGCACCGTGACAGTTCCCACTAAGGTAAGCACAACCAGTTTGGCCGCATCAGAACTTGAACTCGAATAAATTAACCACGTTGGCTTTTCGATATGCTCACTGGGGGCTGGATCGTGCCAAACATTGTGAATTCTTACATTCCTGGAACTTAAGAAAAATTATATTTCTTTTGTATAATTAAAATTTGCTTCTTTCTTGATCTCTTTTTGTATTGCAACTCCATTTCTTCGTTTCCCATCCCCGCTCCATTATTTTGTCGGCATTTGTGAGGGTGAACCCACCAGGCATCAACGATACAAATTGGTGGCGCCGCGTTCGTCACATCGACGCACTAAATCTGTTCACCTGGATGAAGTATAGTGGGAAGTGAAAACGAAGACCAACGCAATACATACACAAACAAATTTTAAAACGAAATTTGATCTAGGTAGATTTATTGATATATTGATTGCAATTAGGCATGGCTATTCCGTGAATGATTAGGTTTTTACGCTAATACTGAAAACATTAACATGGTGACATTAAGAGATCCCCTCTACATAACTGGGAACTTTTACCACATGTAAAAATACACCACTGCATTTCATTTTTCATATACTCTTATTTCAATTGTACGAAATAACTGCTGCATTCTGTAAATGTCTGTTAATTTTAATTGCATTCCTTGAAACCAAATAAGTATTTTAATAAATGTATTTTAATTAAAATACCTTGTGTAAGTCCGCAGTGAATTTGAGCAGGCTACTACTGTAGCGATTACAATTCAAATTTATCCTGATCTGTATTTCTGAGTTTGCTGGTGACCCAGGTTTAATACTAAGTGCCATCGACATGGGTGGGCCAAAATAATCTCTAGCTCATTGTGTTGGCTAAATGAACTCTTCCAACGTTAGCGTACAAGCAGCCTGAAGGCATCCTGGAACTGAGCGAGGAGATTTGTCGTAAGATGCCTGATGCGTTTTTATACTCGTATTTGAGGACTTCAACTGAACGAACCCCATTCGGTAAGGGATAATCATAATATTAGCTGTCTTTTTTAATGATTAAGACTGTTCCTTTGATAGATTCAGTTTTATTGAACATGTAATGGGAAAGTATCGTTTAGAACCCATGTCGAAAATTCGGTGACTTTCATTTCTTAAATTACATATTTTCTATAAAATACTCGTATGATAACTGCCCGGCTCAGGTGGAGTTGAGTAGTGGTGTGGGTGCTCCATGATCTCGCAAAGTTTGGACCAAACACTGTTTGCGCCAGGGTCGCCACGACGTCATCGCCTGTATAGCTTGCTCCTGACAATAAAAGCCCCGCGCTGTTATCACTGCAATTGTGTCTCGCCTTGTCAGCTTTCTTAGCTTGAATCGCGTCATTAGGCTTTGAAATTTCGGTGTTCTTTGCGCCATATTGGGTCAGCCTTGGAGATTTATTTGAGTCATTGGAGTCTTACCCGCGGTTTTCATCAAACTGGGAAATCAAGATTTTTAATTCTTACATCAAAAATTACTGTCCCGATCCGGAAACAAATTATGAGCATCCAAACATGGATGTATTGTTGATTGCAGGTGTTATGTACTGGATATACAGGATCCATAACTGAGTGCGATTAAAAATTACTGAAATTGTACATAGTATTTTATTGACAGAGCAACTACAGTAAACAAAAGTGTTAATTTAAGTCAGGCTGATCCGTTTCTTATTTCTCCGCCTATGGTTTCATCCATGGTTCGTAACCATCAATGTCGTACGAGCCGCCAGTCCAAAATCGATATGGGTGTGGTTCGTAAATTGAATGGCCCCTCCTTTGACATGCTGTTCATATCTTTTTCAGCAGTCAAATGTAAAAACTTCTTTTGATATTGCTTTCGAGCGGGTCGAATTGGCGTGACGACCCGAGCAGCAGATCATAATGGCTTCTTGTGTTTCGATCCGACCGCCTTGCAAGATCAGGGTTGCAAAGTCATGGTGCTCTCTGTTTCAAAAAGTGGGTGTTGACCTTATGGGGGCAGCGATTTTTTTTTTGGGAAGAAACCTAATAGCTAGCCACTTTTTTTCTCACTTTTTCCTTTTGTTTTGGTAAAAAAGTAGAAAGGGGAAGGGAAATGTGATTATGTTCAACGCTAGCGCGCGTTATTGAAGTTGCTTTTTTTTCATCACCCGTGGCAATTTTCTTTTGAAAAAATATGTTCTCCACTCTCGGAAATCCGCATTACGATCTCGGGCACCTGCTCGTTTTGGTTGGCGCAAGTGAGAACAGTTTTCAAAGACCCGATCTCTTACACATCCGACCCACTCATGTTTTAATGGTTTGACCTTTGCTCTCCGTTGCTCAGCTAGCTACCGAGGATGTTTTGGAACGTCAATTCTGAATTGACCTGGGTTAACCCTCGATGAAACTGCAACTATTTGCGATGAAGAACGTTGTTTTATTCTATAGTATCAAAACAATCCTCTTTTTTTGGTTTCTGTACTCTTATATACAATACGTAGCTACCTTTGAGGAATGAGTAAAAACCCATATTTTTATGCGTTCAATGCATTGTCTATACTTATATTATCCAGAGCACTGGACCGGCAATCCAGGGATCTGATGTTCAAGTCCCGGTCTGTTCGAAACTCTGTATTTTTCGCAATTACCAGTTCAATTATTAATAATAGTAAAATATTATTTATCAGACGAGTTCGCCACTCGTGTTCGTCTCTTCCGTTCGGTCTGTCCCGAAATTCATGTTCTTTATTTACTTTTATTGTTTTAATATTGTATATTTTGAAAGTCTATTGAGATACTGTGCATGATAAAATCAATTCAATGACAAGCAAATATATTTCTTCGAAATTTAAGATCAAATATCCAGTTTGGACTAGTGATTCGCAAAAATCATTTCTCGCAAGTGGACATATTCGCGTCACGCTTTACCATTTACAGGTAAAGGTACTAGGTAAATAAATATAAACTGAAGGTTTAGTTAAAAAATGTTAAATTTTAAACTGCCGAAATGCGGTGTTACCGCAAAGGGGAAACAACTGACTCGAAGAAATACCTTATACCAACTGGAGCATCTGATAAAAGTTGAACTCTCATCGATCGGCACTTACATTGACTTACTCTGTATACTGAATAACGTCAACATATATTTATGTTCCCTGCTACGGTATGGAAAGTCAATATTCGTAACAATACCAGGCACCACGAGTACAATTGAGTCGTCATCTGTTTTATTAGCTAAAGCGATACCCACGACATGTGTAGAGGCCGTCGCTATACGATCACGTACATGATGAAGACAAATGTCACTGCAAGTTTGAAAATAAATTGTTTCCTTCGCCTCATACTACTTTTGACGTAAACCCTTCCAGCTTTGTGGTAGAAGAAATGTTACTGAAATATGGCTGCTGCCTTGCCTTTTACGCAGGAAATCTGTTACTTTCATTTGAATGGGGCTCCAAGTCGCGCACCGAATAAACATAAATACTGTAGAACAAAGCATTTTGAAATTCTTATAAATCATCTCGGCAATTTTTTTTTAAAATAAGTTAAATTACCGTCTAAAATTACACAAAGCAAACATAATTTTTATGGAAGAGAACATTGTTTGGGGACACAGGATAGAAAACAATACAGTACATTTTATTTTTAAAGGAATGGTTAAAAAGAGCATTTTTAATAAAAATGATTCTTTTTATTAAGTGAAACGTGCTGAATTTTTGAAATTGTAGTTTAAGGCAACTTGAACGTTTTACTTAGACAAAAATTGTTAAATGGGGCTTTTGACTTTTAGTTTTTTTATCTCAAGGTTTTCAATATGTTTTCACTGTCGATGTCGTAGTTAGATGATTGCTCACCACGTGTGCCATTGAATTGGGCGTGGGTCGTTACCAGACCACGTGCTCCTGAAAAGCGAGGGTCAACGACCTCTGGGCACTGCACTTCAATGGAGAGCCGCGATGGCCACGTGCGGTCGGCGAGGATACGGCACGGGTCAAAGCTCGGGTTGCCAAAGAAAATTTTTACCCAGCATCGAAATAATAATAAACATTTTCTCCTATCAAGATCGCACTGTTTGTTGATCAGCCTTTATACTGTAGTTTCCGAAAAACGTTTGCCACCGCAATGTTAGTCGGGGACAACTTACTATGACTTATTCGTGCAGAATATGCACGTATTTAGTGATCAACTGATCAACATGATGAACACGTAGTTATTCATCATGTGATCAGTTGATAAATTTAAAATGAACTCGAAATGAGGCTGCCGATGTTTTAACACTCAATTTTTTTAAAATCAAAGATTTGTCCCAGTACGTGTACATAAATTACTTTCATTCAATTATGCTTTTGAAACGTTGACATTTGTTATATTCTAATCTGTTTAACTAGGCTTAAAATATTTGTTAACTTTGCGTATACTAAGCAAAATAAATCCCACATTATTTACGCCATATGCCAATGACACATGGCCCATCAAAATAACGAATTACGAGTATCTTGGAAGTGCTAATCTGAAATCAAATCGAAAATAGTCACCCTGCATACCTACAGAGCCCAACTTGGCGAATGCGATCTGTTGCTAAAACCGTAACCGAAGGTGTCAAGGAACTCGGAGCCAACAGTGTTTATTTGTTCGAACAGTTCGTTTGTGGGAGAGAGGATGGGCAAAGGGGGGTGGAGGAAGAGGAAGCGGGAGGAGCCAGCAACGGCGTAAAGGTGATTGAGGATCCCTCGGAGCATCTGGGAACGGAACCAGATTGGAAATGGCTCTCGGGAGCCTGGCGGTAAGCCGTTATGTGGCAGAAGCCCTGCCAATTCTGTCGGGATCGCGATGGAAGATGGGGAGAGGGAAGAAGGATATAACGGGTGAAATAGAACTCTCTGCTCGAAAATAGTTTCGATTTCTTGGATACCCTCACTGTTCATCTACAGAACATATATACGAAACAGATATTGAAAGGTTACCCGTGTCAAGCAAAAGATTTTAAATTTTAACTATAATAATACACGAGTTATTGTTGAGAGCTCTCTTAATCAATTGTCTAAATTGAAATAATTAATCATACTACGATTTCATCATTATAAACGAAAAGAATAATGTTGATACCACGGTTACATTATTTTAAAAAACAATTTCATGTATGTTTATGTAATTACACACCTCAAGCTACTTGGATTCCAGATAAAAGTATGCAAATGTTTGTCGCGAGGTTCGTTTTGCGTTCACCATATTCGTCTAATATCGATGGGCCGAGTGCCAAGTACTCGATGACCCCTCTCCTTCTACTTTCATTTCCTCGAGTCAAGCGAACTCGCAAAAAAAATTCAATCCGAGTTCGGTTTTTCTGCTGCATCAAGAAAGCCAGATCAGAACGTCTAGCTGTTTCGCCGGCGCCCGGCATTCCCGTCTTACCCCCCGGGAGTTTTTGTGTGCCTCGAAGCGTCGACATCGCGTCGTCGGCAATTCCCATGCATATTTATGCAGATTTTTATGAAGCGCATGTGTCGAAGAATTAAGTGGCGGGAAGAAATGCAGCTTAACTCGCCGGCTTTCCGAGGCGCGCCATTAATTACCCACCCTTTGCTGAACCCCATCCTCGTACTTGTTCGGCCTTCTTGTAGCTTAACAAGAAGGCCAGACGAGGATGAGGGTTGTCTGAGAGTTCGTAGTGCAGATCTCTCCAAATCGTAGCGTTTCACTTGTCCAATTTAATATTTTGTTTTTGTAATCGAACTCACAATTCCTAAGATATCGGTGGGTCGAAATGGAACAAATAATTCTAGGCTACTATTCCTCAGTTTTCAATTGTCTCTGCAAATGGTCCACCAGTTGCCAACCTTCATGGATTCCATCTCCAACCATCCTACATGGTTCCATGATGACCGCCACATAACTGTACAATATGAATAGGTGAAAAGCAGAGTGGTGCGAGTCGATTTAAAAAAATTCAGAGTTGAGTACAAAAATGCAATCGAAAGAGAATATAACATAAACATAAGCTTCTGCAGCGCCGATAGAGGGCAGCAGAAGTTGGATAAGTAAACAAAACCGTATTATATAACAATCAATCTATCGATGCAAGGAAAAGACTCGCACGACTCTGCACGGTTTCACCATTTTATATATTGCTTGATGAAATGACAAGACGAGAGATTCGTTCGAGACGAGACGTAGCCCGGTGACTTTCACTATATTTAAATGTGGACAAGGATCATAAAGTTAAATTTCACTGTTTTCAAGAAATTGCTATTGATTTAAATCTGCTTATACATGTGGACTTGGTGGTGCATTGACATTTGGGTATCGATTGCGATTGGAGTGGGGAGGAAGCGTTGTGTTTTGTCTCAAACTTCGCATGAAAACTGATTAATATGTCCACTGTCGATTGCCATCAAGTCGCCATTTCCAACGGTGACATCGTTGCACACCATGCCGTGCGGGGAAGCCCGTGATCGATTATCTGTTGTCGGCAGGCGCGCGCGTTTCTCGGTTAGGTATTGCATTGTGCGACCGCAAGGGGTTCTCTCTCTCCCCCCCCCCCCCCAGCTTCCTCCGTATCTACAGACTGGTTGGTTTTCGATCCATCTCTACAAATATACAGCTGTATGTAACAGCGGCACGTTAGTTGCATCGCACACGGAAGCGCGCTGCGCAAATTTGGCTGTCGTCACGTTGCGGTTATGATGGCCGCCGCCTGTACGTCATGTGCGCTTTTTGGAAAACGTCGATAAATGGGTCTTCCGCTCTATCGCCGTGGCTGGTTTACAGTTGCCAATACGTGAACCGGATAGAGCAGCGCTTCCAAACCTCTTAGTTCACAGGGAGGGCTTGAATTTTTGGAGTGTAACGTATCTGATATAATCCAATACACCCCGTTGCTGTTTTTATGAGTGCCGGACAAACCAAGGCAGCTACAATATACTCCTACGACCCTCATGTATTAATCAAAAGCTAGTTCCAAACGCATGTTTATGAAGATGACTGGAATAACATGAACTCCGCGACATAGAACGCACGCGACAGTTCTGTTGGTGATTTTCCATTAAAAAAGGAGGGTTTCGCCCGCAGGGGGGCGACTTGGTAATTCTGCCTAGGTAGGTATCTTTCACAAGCAAGAGATCCACGGCTTAGGGCGTAGGAATGACGTAGGCACTTCTCTCGCCCGAAACATTCCTTTGGCCACGGTAGTGTAATAATCGCGCAACCCTTTGACATTTTTGGGGTAGTACACTTTAAGCGTAATTTCTGAAATCAATTGCTCTCAGCTCAACCTCACCGACTGACTTCATCTTTAAGCTTCTTTAGCTTAAGTCAGTCGGCGAGGTTGACTTTGGAATTGAATTATGTGCGTATCTACGAGTATCACTATTGGATCAGGTGTATTGAATTTAGCCACCAAAGTTGCGGAACCACTTGATATTGGAAGTATTAGTCCCTTACATATGCCAGTGTGGCAAGCGCAACTCAAAGGGGGAATTGATATTATTTATTAAGATAACGAGCGGCATTTTATTGCGACACTTGCGTGAATAGCCCAGCGGTTAGTTGTCATGGGTGGATGGGGATGTATTGGCTCGGACCAGCAGATAGTCCGCGGCGGGGAATACCGGTTAAACCTGTTCTAATTAATGTTGTAGATCTGGTGTATGTCCCACACAGTTCCTCTATATGTGTGTAGATGTGGTTGGTAGTGCTGCGAGCACTCAACGTTGCTAGTGACACGTGAATAACCACATGAAGTTGTTGGTGTGTACGCACATGCGATATCGATAGTCGACCGTTAATAAAGACTGGTCGGAAGTGTGGCATAATAACGCCGCATGCAGCTACAGAAAATAAATGATTTGGAAACTCACTTTTATTGTGAACGGCGAAATTCAATATCCTATGGACGACAGTTTTGACATTTGGGGATCGCTGCTGTATTCGTATTCCAACTTGGTGAAAATAATACAAGACATAATGTACGCGTAATCAATTTCGCTTGCGAAAAATAAATTTTCAGAACTTACGATTCGCTCCAGTCATGCGATTGATCTGCTGTGTCGTGCATAATGAATGAATCAACCAATTTTGATAACTCAAACTTATAATGTATTGCATTTGGGTGAAATAATCCATACGAGCGCGAATAATGTACAACATAATGTCCTTAATTTAAATTCAAGTAATTTATTCATAACTACTCGCACGTTTCCCTAGACGTTTGGAAGTCCGAAATAAGCCATTGATAATTCAATTGAAACTGCTTCGGATCAATTTTGAACAAGCGTTATGGTTAATGTACAAGGTGTTGCGTGCCAAATTCATACCATCAATTTCGCACACACTACCTTCAACGCGCCTAATCGATCGCGCGTCTAATCGATAAATCTTCCAAAACATTCGGATTCATTCGTTATTAAATTAAAACTGGATTTTATGGATTATTGACATTTGCTGTGCTATATACGAAATTAGATATTTCCTTTGTCTAAACCCATATTTCCTGTTTATTTTGGTGGTACAAGCGTACTTCAAATTGATAAAATAATTAATTGTATTAAAATTTTTTTTTTGCATCTAACCAACGATTTTCTTGTATATGTACATGTAGTATCTGTTCAAGAATATTTGCATAACAATCACAATGTACTTATATTGTCGTTTAAAATTGAGAGGAGAACATAAAAGGTTAAAACGATTGAAATGCGTAGACATTCCAAAGTAATTCAAAGGTCAGTGCGTTGTCGCCCGGCTTGACACATGTCCAGTGTCACGATTGGCGGCGGGTCTACCAGTAGGCCAGCAATTTAAGGTGACCCCAGATACACCCTGTACAGACATATATATATAGGCTCCGCGTTAAAAATTTAACCGTGACGCAGCGGTGGTTGTCCCGTCACGTACTTTTTGTTTGCTCATTAGCCTGTAACGCTCTGATGCCACTTCCAATAGTTTGGCGCTAATTGTGTGAGCTGTCGTGTTCCAAGTGCTCGTTTACACATACACTGTACATGTACGTCACGACGGACAATACCGAAGACCTAGTCTATGTACGCGCATAAGATTGTTTGACCTTTGTTTGATGATTTCTCATGAAGCAATGATTCGGAACACCAGTCAACTAGTCTGCTTTGTGCATATTACAATTCAAAAAAATATGTTTACAAGTGACAATGTCTTCTAATTAACTCTGAATTTGTTCAGCTATCCGAAGCGTCTATGATTAGCATTTCAACTATTGGTGGTCGAAAATGTTGACTAGTGCACTCTAGACTATACAAGTAGTCCTATACGCGCAAATGCAAAATTGAAATGTAAATTCTGTATGCTCAAACGAAGCTATTAATTTATGTAAATATTTGATAATCAAGTTCCTCTTGGCGCATGTCAACTGGAGAATTCTCACGTTGAGTAAAAAAGGGGTACCTATTTTCGTCGTTCCTTGACAGTCGTTTTTATCTCTTAACTCTTTTTTTCGCGTAGAGCAATTGTTATGTCAGCTGCTCAGTTTGCAGAGTGTATTATCTCGCGCAGTAGAACGATGCGTCGAAGTATCAGTACTGTATTTCCAGGTGGTGGGGAAGTGTTGGACCAACAACAACCCGTTTCGTTAAACACTGAGTTTATGCACGTATGCGCTGTGCCGCCTGTGCAAACACACTCTCCGCCGTATAATCGTGTTACGAGAACGCCCACGCTTCTCTACCACCTTTGCGCCTTCCTCGTCTTTGTACCAGTAGATTTACACCCATTTATTTCCTCGTGAGATCCTTCAGTGCGGTTGAGTAAACATTAAGGTAAACTGAAACGTCCGAAGAGAGATGAAAAAAAGAGTGCATTCGATTTCGGTTCGCCTGGGCTATTCCGTTTGACAATTTGGCGACAACATTTGTAGCTAAATTAATTGGGATTATTCCATTCTGGGGTGAGGTGAGGTTACGTTTAAAATAATTCAGGTAAAGTTTAAAGTTTTAGATTAGGTCTCAGGTGTAGTAGCTTTAACCCAAAAGGTAATCGCAAGTGGGAGGGACGTGAGCCCGTTGGGTACGCGCTGTATGGAAAATTATTTGGGTTGGTTGTGAGGGGTGAAAGATGGGTGGAGGCGCGTTGTCAATGTGACTGCACGCTCCGACGACTGTCTCTCATGCGCAGCTTGATGAATTCGGTTCCGCTTTAAGTCAGTGAAGTGTCGAAATTTTGTGTACCTTTTGCCCGTGAAAACCGCTCCTCACCGCCACCACCACCAGTACCACCCCCGTCGCCCCGGACACCCTCCCACTTTTCCTTTTTCTTCGACTCGTGTGTCCGCCTGAGAACCAGGGTTCTCTCATAACTAGATTCAGAAGGTTGGCTTCGTAAGAACCTCAGAAAAGATATTTAGGTCTCCTTAAATTGAATGAGTGTGCGTGTGGGGCGGGGGAGTTGCCCCATGGAATGATATACATTTTGTTCAATAAAATAGTGTATAGAATAGGATAAAATTGGGGGAAAGTTTCAAAATTTTCAAATGTGTCTGTTTGATGCAAAATCTGAGAATACCGTTAAGCTTAATTATTGCATTTTGTGATCCTTAATTTTAGGCACCCACTTTCAGGTTGCACGAATTTTGTGGTGCACACATTCCATCGTTCTCACCAACTTATTTTAATAGTTCATTTGGTATGTTTCCAAAAATGTAGCTGTAAGATTGTGCCAGAATTTTAATTTATCTAATAGAAAATGTTCCAAGACAAATTGAACGAGTTTACTTAATTTTAGGGCAATTATCAAAGAAAAATCAGTCGTTCACGTTTCCTAGTACACGAAATTATCAAAGTGTGGTGGATCTCAAGAGGATATGCTATTCACACCATTTCTTAAATACAAAAATTGACTCTGCCTTTTTAGCTTGATACGTGGTCGCTAAGTGATGCGTACCAAGATGATGCTCACTTAGATTTTTTTTCCTTCTTCAAAACCTCCTTCACGATTGGCTGATCTTACCTTCTGTGATAGGCCTGCTCGCTGCCTTGGCTCTCTACTGTTTTTGATACGGCGGGTGTCGTTTTAGGTGGGTAGAGGTGTGTGGGGGAAGAAACGCCACGGCGTGAAAAAGTCATTAAAATGCATCCGAGTATTTCTAATCGTCCACCGTCGCCGCAAAAGCCTACCTCTCTAATCTCTTGCCAAACTGCCACCGAAATTGAGCACATTGCAGTACCATCTGGTGGGGAGTGTCTTGATCAGACCACCGCCTCAACAGTGAAAAAACTACCAGGAAATTTCGAAATTTGCGGATTTACTGATTTAGGAGTTGGGTCTCATGACGATAGTAAGGTGGCTGAGTGTGTGTGCACAACTGCTGAAACGAGCCAGGTTATGAAAATTTATTTACCACAGGTGTAGCGAAATGTTGATCAAGCCTTCACTTTATTAACTACCTGCAACTGAACTTTCTACCGATTGGAAACTTTCTGTAATTAATAGAACATTTTTTCAGCTAGAGATAGACATCTTCTTTCATAGCGAATTTTATGCAAGAGTGATTTTAATAGATTTGAAATATAAGCGTTTATGACTGGTTTAGATTACACGGGGAATTGAAACTGTCGTTTTGCGAGATTATTCATTATACGTTTTAAAAAATAACCTGGCTTTGTGTTTTAATTAAACTAGGCAAAAACGATAATTGCATTCAGCTACTAGAATAAATACAGACTGTGTATGCATGCGTTGCGATTACAGTATATTGCTACTTTGTATTATTGCTATTAGAGACGATTCGGCCAAACAAGTTGATTTATTATTCAGCTTGGTTCAGCCAACAACACATTAGATTTATAGCGACACACTGACGTTGACAGCAATTCTGAAAATAAAATTGTTTTTAAATTCTGTCTGTGTACGACGTCAGGCGCAACCATTTTTGTCATGCGCGTTGAATGTCGTCAGCAGGTGGAAAAAGTGCGTGAGCGTCGTATCACGTAATCGTCGATGTGTATATACGGTTGTTCCTACTCGTTGTTAGGTACGCATTCTTTTTTAAACTGTCTCAAATTATATTCGCCATTATTTGCCAGCGTTTAAAGCCCAGAAGAACAAAAAAATGGACGCCGGCGAGCGGGACAGAAACAGACATGGCGTGCGAGGAGAGCTTATACACGTACCTGACTGAGAGACGCCGTCCAGAGTTGAGCTCTCGGATAATTGGCAGGTTTAGATTCGCCCCCGAGGAAGGAGCGATGCATCATGGGATTGAGGAAGGGTGAGGGGGGGGGGTCACGGCAATGACGACGGCGGCGGCGTAGTACGGGAGATTTCGGCCATCATCGCCTCACCCGACCCTTTTCCCCCCAACCAAAATTTTAATTCGTTTCTCCTTACTACTACCTACGTTGACGACTACCTATTCGCAAACAAACACTTGTTGCGTTGCCCGCATTGTTAACCGTGACGTTTTTGTGTACGTCATTACCAATCGTGTATCGCTTAACTTTAATTTTATTAATTACTTGCGTGTTGTAGTGTCGATAGTTCGTGCGGATTGTCAATATTGATTGTGTGGAATCTTGCATCCAATTTAAAGAATGGTTCACCTGGTTTAGAACCACATTGCCCCCACGTTCTATTTGAATTGCCGGATGGTTAGTCTAGCGTCTTAGCGCAGAAGCAGCCTATTTTAACTATCTACATCAGGAGAATGTCTTCCCAGGTACACACACACGCGCGATAGTGAAGTGCCACTTTCGTCTGTATAGCTCCTTTTCCCTCCCCCCTCTTATTTATTCCCTCACCCTCTCTCCCACCCTCGCCAGCCACGCCTTGTTCCTTTGGCCGTCGCCCATCAACTCTTGAACGTTGCACGCAATCCGAAAAGTGGATCCAGTTTTTTTTTTGTCTCCGCCAACTCAATCTCCCGTTCGCTCGTTCTCCTTCTCAAAGTCCTGATATGACTTCTGACTTAATCAAGAGCTATTTTCTCTCGCTTGGCAAACAATTGAAACGCTGTTTTCTTTTGGCAAAGGTGCTATTTGTGCAGGCCTCCTGTCTTGCCCATTCGCTGAGTGCTTTCGCTACAATGTGAGCGCCGTAATTTAGTTTTAATTCTTGACAAACGCGTAGGTGGTATAACAGGAGAAGTGCACAATCGCGTGCTTAAGAAATGAGTTTTTCCTACCCTACGTTGATATATTTTTCTTACTAAAAAATAATGGCTTGCAAATTAACTTGTTACTCCTTTCTCTGGCGATGACCCGATGCACCTTTAGTTAATAAATCTGTCAAATAAATGTTTATTAAAAAATGGGCTCTATGCCATTACGATATTCCACAACATCGTCTAGATATTGCGGAGTATTCATTTATTGGTGTTCCATGGAATAGTCTTATTATATTTTACATTTGATTGCTATTGTGCTCTGGCAAATTGTATTACCTTCAAGAGGAGGATGTGGGATTGTCATTAAAAATGAAAAATGGTTATATTACATTTTCGAATAGAATGGTTATACGTTTTTCCGCATGGTATGGAATCTCATTGCTAGTCACAATTCCTCGATCGGCTTTGTTGCATAAATTTTGCGTACTTAAAACAGTAATTAATGATCCAGAAATAATAGGCTGCAAATACTTGTATGCGTCGTGCTCATTTTGTCATTGCAAATATTAATTTTGAAAATCAAATTTGTTTCCATGCTATTGCCGCTGTATGTTTCACGTCTACGTAATTGGTAGTAATTGCATGTGAACTCGAGCTACCATTGTCGACTTGAGTAGAGTCGTACTTGGGCAGTAGTATCACGCATTTCAATTGAAAATATAGAATTAGCCTTCTAATGGTGACAAATTGATCGCTGCAGATTTACACGTTTCGTTAATAGAGCTTTATGTAGCATGAGTATTTCTGAAATGTGGCATTGGAATCTCCGCGCACTAATATTATGGGGCGGCCGGAAAATAACGAAAGAGATGAAGTAGAAAAATGTTATTTTTTAAATTGCTATTGATATGTTGACTTCAAAATTGTATCAAGTCCCCTTGAAAGAAAATTCGAATTAAAAATAAGATGAATAAATAAGTTATAGATTCCTGAAGTTATAGTAGACAATAAATATAAAAGAAGATCTAACTTGCGCAAATGTCGGTTTAGTAGTTAAATATCGACATCTAAGAAAAGTGAAATGAATAAGCATCCAACGTCTTTATCTTAATATCATTGTTAAAATTTAATTTTCTATAAAATAATCTTTCGTTTGATCACTCGCTCTTCTCATTCTTTTTTGGTTAATCCTGGAAACTCATTTAAGTGAATCTATTCGTATAGTGAGTCTGACGTTTTGCTAAGATTCTAATTCGATGGCTTCCAGAAAATGCCATTCATCTATTATCAGTGTCGTATATTGCAAACACGATTGCCCATACTTTTTTATTTGTCCCCGTGCAGTGTAATAGAGAGAGAGAGAGAGAGCAAACCTAAAGTGTACGGTCTAAATTGGTTCCACGCACCCCCAAATATTTCCAGGACATTTATAGAGCCACTTCACTTCCAACATCAGCCACATACGTATTTTAATAGTCCTGTAGTATATATATGTACGTGTTGCGTGGCTTGTACATGTACTTAAATTTTGATGCATAGACCCAATAATTATAACGCATTAATGCTCGTCTATATGAATGGGGGGAGGGGAGATGTATGTAACAAGGAGTGCGCATATTACACGCGGTAAATAATTGCACTTTATATATATAGATGTCTATGACAACCGCCACCTCCACCCCAATATATTTTGTACACTCCCAAGTTTTTCCCCTCTCCATTTTTATCGCGCCGCATATAAGTAAGTAACCCCGTTAAGTATTTAACCTCGGTGTGTACATCGACGTGTACGGACTTGGCCCCATATATTATTTAGTTCATATACTGACTGTGTAGACATTCGTGTGTGGCGGAGAGTCTATATTGAAATAGGGCGATGCACTATAATGAATTTATACTTCTAATGTTTCCTACTACTGCAGTCGATAAACTAAATAGATTCTAGATTTACGTGCCTTCAACGGATTTATACCGGAGCAGAGACACGCTTGTGTCGTTTTCTGATGCCTATACTGTATAATGTGAGACGATTGCCGTCTTATGGTCATGCTGTATCCTCCCGAGATCCAAAATAAAGTTATACATGATTTTTAAATAAAAATATATCAACGTGATTGAACATAAGGTACGATTCAACGTAAGTCGCTCTCATGAAAACCCTCATAAGTATTTTTTGTAATCCTGAAGGTGTTTGGACCTATTACATTATCAAGGGGGAAAAACGTAAATATTGGGGATGAATATTTTGTCATGTTTGAATTTCCACTCCAATTACAATCGGATATTTTTTTAAAGATCTTGATTGTCATACTGTAGACATTATATTATTATATAATTATATTATTATATTCCACGGTTTCTGCCCAGATCCCAGAATCATGGAATCATGGTGCGTCTTGGCCATTGACATTTTCTCATGATGTTTCAAGGTTTTAACACCTAATTTTCATCACCGATAACAAGACAAACATGACGTATTAGGAAGGGAAAAAAGGTTATCGCCATTAGCACTTCGGCGGCTAAATCAACGCAAACAGCGAAGTTTTTAAGATGGTCGCCGGATAACGCAATGTCACATTGAGACAGGAATTTTAACTGCTTCTGACAATTGAAGAAACGTCTAAAATAGTTCCTTACGACGGTTGCGCTTATTCTAAGACTGTGCTAGTCAAAATTACAGAGCCGTGGGTAACAGGAGTACAGTTGATGTAGCACAGTGACGGTGAATGCTCAAGGGGGATGCCTTTTGATTAAGTTTCCGATGTTTATCGCGTATCAATCTATTTAATATATAATATGAACTGCGGTGTATATGGCTGTATGGCGCTCGCGTATGATGGAATGTAGAAGGAAAAATTAAATAAGAGAGCAAGCAAGGGGGGGGGAGCACACGTTTCCGTGCACCCAACCACCTACACAACCACACATCTCCCTCTCGCTCCACCCGCCACCCAAGTTCACACCCCCGCAATCAAATACCCCTTACCACCTGCATCCCTTCATCTTGTTCATCTAAAACCCCCTATTCGAGATCCATGCTCGTCATGCGACTCGATGCCAAAAGCGATTTCGTTTATTGGGCCGGAATGCTATTCACGTGTGCATAATACATGTATCGCAACACGCCCCCTTCCCCCTCCCAACGTGCGTCTATCTATCGCTACACGCCTAATTGCATCCGGTGCGTATATAGTCATGTGGCGAAAAGCAAATACGATCTCTAAAGAATGCATATATTGAATGATGCAATGGATTAATATCAATAGTTACATCAATTAAAAGTTGTGCCCGGGGCAGCACCGGACGAAAAGGGACGAACAGAGTAGACGATAAAACTCTGTAAAATAATAATTCTTTTTAGTGAGAATTAATTAATAGAAACACACGGCAACTGACAGAAATTTTATAAAATTGATTAACCTCGCTCAAAATTTTCCGCATCCTCATCTTCTGTGGAAAATTTACATTTATACTCTGTATTTACCTGGGTAGAAAATACCGGTTTAACGCACATGCGATCGTCAACTGTCTTTTGGTCGAATAAAATATTAAAAAAAATTTAAACTATATAGGACATCGGAAATGGCAACACACACACTTGTAAGTGCGACCACCTCTGATGGCTGCAAAATTACAAAATAGAAAACTACGTAAAACAGGCACTTGACCACAGCTCACATTTTATACAATTTCGCTAAACCGTTCTTACGTAAACGCCGAGGCGGACAGTTAAAAAAAATGTTTTAATGAAAAAGTGATGTAAAATTAATCTTAATGTGCGGTCACAATTTAAGGGTTCCAACTTGCAACGTCCTATTGGACGGTATGACGATGGAAACGGACTGCATGCAGCTGTTTACCTGTCGATTCAATTTCCGCACCTAACGACAAATGGAATATTTGGCACCAATCGAATTTATCCGGAAGTCTCCGCTCCCGCTATATATGATAAATGGAGTTGAAAAGTCGTTGTCGATATCGACGAATTTAACAACTTTCTTTGCTAGTGCACCTGGGGTGAAACACACGCACCCCACGTTCTTCTCCCGTCCTCTACATGTACATGTATGGCGGTTGAGGTGGTTGACACCCCATTTCCCCCTAGATGATTTGAATTATAGACACGGGCTCGACTTGTCTGGTGAGTGAAAGCCCAAGTTTGAGCCAGTCACTGACAATAATTTATACCGACTCTCCGAAATCGCAAATCGAGTTTGACAGCACACACTCTAAACCAAATTCTCCACGTTTCAAACTTTCTAGAAAACTATTGTTTGATTTTTTTATGAAACTAGAACAGAATGTAGCAAACTTATACTCGTATAATTCTTTTTAAAACTTATTACATTGACTAAAGCTACAGATATGGTTAAGATTAGTAAAAAGTATTAATCTTAATTTGCTTTTGCTAAATTTTATTTTTCCATTTAATTTATTTTTATGTGAAATTCCAAATATCGAATTTATGCAGTCGTTATGATAAACTAATCCAGTAGTTCCCCTCCACCCCGGCCATAGGCCCCTCTCTTGGGGGCTGCTTGCGGGTAAAATTTGTAATACGATGAAATTTGGATTCACAAATTGTTGGGTTCCCCCCTATCATTTTAACTGTTGTCCACAGTTTCGCGTTTATCAGTCCGTATTATTGATTTCTAATTGTCGTCGGTGCTGGGGGGCGCCTTTCAGTTATAAACATATTTTTTGTAGATATTTTAATCGATGTACCACCCATTGTCCTGCTGGCATACATGCGTGAATATTCGTCCATTACAGAACATTTCTGGTGTTCAATTTGTCGAAACGGGTATTGCCAACGTTGGCCACACCTCGACAAATAATATTGATCCTCGTTTTGTTTGTCAATATTTTTCCGATATCGGTCGCGCAGTGGAGGTGTGACGTGGCTCGTTATTTGTCTGTGTCGCGCGCCAGGTGCTATTGTTGTCGTGACCTTAGTCTATCTGTCTCGCATGATGTGGCAAGCGCGTTAGTTATGTTTTAGAGAATCAATTATTTTGAAATTGCCATTTTTACGGTTGCCCTGGGCAACACATATCAAATGCTCTCGGCGGGTTCCTTTTCCGCAAATAACGTAAGGGTCGTTCCTAAAACTCAAGTTAATTTTGTTCGTATTGTGTAACTGATTGTAGTAGATCATTGTGTTATTGCTATTTATTTTCGTGGTCATTTATTACAGAGTATAATTGTTCGAGTATGTACGTGGATTTGTAGCATAGTGTTGAGAATTGAGGGCTGTTCATAAAGACCAGGATTGTGAGTTGGAGTTAGAGCTGTAAGCAAAGGGATCGAGCCCATTTTGATACAATCGTAGATAAGACTAGAAATTTTAATCTTCCGTCGGGATCCCTCCCAAAATTGAGCTGTATCTCATGTATAACCCAACAAGTCACGTCCAATAAAACAATTGGGTAGGACAATGGGATGAATTGTGTCCTATATTTCATAGTGGTCTTGACCCACGATATAATTTCAGTCTCAATAAATTCATTGGGATATCCACGTGGTATCTTTGCTGTTGAAGTTCAGTTATGGGGTGGGACATCAGTAGAAGGTTGTTCATATTTCTGGGCGGCAAAACGGGGTGGGACAGGTGTTTCTAGGCCGAGAGGAGAGTGTTCCTCTTACCTGCTACCAGCCTTGAGCGCAATTTATTTGCTTCTGTCTAATTAGATTGCCTGCGGAATAGGGGGGGGGGATTGTGAAGGGAAGGGAAAGATAGAACGCGTACGAGTTAAAAACGAGCAAAAAAAGGAAGTAAAGTCGTAGGACCCGTACATCGAAAATGAGTACTGAAATCGTACATGTGTACGATTTCAGGTACACGTTGAAGATCCCTACTTAGGTAGCTTATACTAAACCTGGACTAAACAAAATTACCAGGTCGTCTCCTGTAGTTTTTAGGGCGAACACGCTGGTGAACCTCCTTAACAAATATCTTAAAGGAAGAGAGCGCCTCGTCGAATGGCAGAAATTTAACATATAGCATAGTCACCATAGGTTAGCTTCGTATAGAGTGGCGATTTCATCTGAAGAACGGCTGGCTGCAGCAGCGTCACACGTTGGTGGTGGTGTGAACTTTTCTATTGAACACTTCGAAAAAGATCATCATAATTATACGATGTTCCTTCACATTTGTAAGATGGCGGATTCTTAAGTTTCTCATGATTCTGCTTGAAAGGTAAAACTGTTTCAGTCATAACTGTTTAATTAAATTTCTAAAAAAAATGTGTTCGACAGAAGTTTCATGATTCGCCCAATTCGAGCTCGTCATTATGATGCAAGTCCTTGTAAAAACACCAAGATCACCGATCGCGAGCTACCAATAAAATGCGCAGAAACATAATGATTACGATTACATGCACTTCACCTTTTCTGCGTCCTTAAGCAGTTCAAGACGATGAATGGGGTTGAGCCAAGAAAGGTGGTTACAATCATAACTCAACACATCTCAACAAACATTTTTGTCAAGGCGATGAATAGGCGAATGATGAATAACGATTTTTTTATATTTGCATCGCGCATGAAAAACAATTGCCGGGCAAGGGTTAGAGAGTTGCTCACGAGATGGCGCTTTAAGTGTCGTGGTTGTAGAATCTGTATTTTCCTGCACTGGCCAGCGAATATGAACAGCGTACGAATGCGAATATTAATATTTAGTGAATCATGTCTGCCGGTGAGCTCCTCCTTGATTTCGATCGCAAGCGAAGACAGAGAAGTGGTGATGGAAGTTCGAACGTCCACGGAGAATTATTTTTATTATTCATGGACTCGAATGGAAGGTTTTTTCCTCCCCTGTAAGTGGCTGCTATGGAGGGATGTGAGATTGGGGTGGTAGTGGTGCGGTGTTGGCGATTGAGGGTGATGGTAGAAGCAAATGTTATTCCACGCTCCCCCGTCTATCCCTAACATCTCCCCAAGTGGAATATTTTTCTGCGGTATATACAGTGAAGTGGATGATGGCGGAATTCATGTGTTTGGTCTGGACCACCACCACCCCCCAGTGGTCGATATATTAAATTATAGAAGGGCTATGAGAAGCCCGTCCGTGTCAGCAGCCCTGGGAGCTAGGTTTTGGGTCGTCAGCGGGATTCTGTGACTCGCCGGGAACCCCTCTCACCATACACCCGCCTCCATCACCCTCGACTTATCCCACTCCTTATCCCTCCCCCCATGTAGGCGTCTTCCTGGTGTGTTTGGATCCAATGAGATGGAAAAGTAATAGGTCCGCAGCTTTTGTTCTGGCACCGGATCGAAGATCGTGTCTCATCTACAACTTCAGCACCTGCTAACCAATCGTTGGTGTTGTCTGTAAGTGGCGTTCGTGACCAAAGAGCGAATTTGACAATTGAGCTACACTTCAGACATTAATAGGCAATTCTGCAAATTCTTTCAAGCGCTTACTTTTTGTCTTTTTAGGTAGCAATCAAGTATTTTAACGAGTATCAGAAATCTACATCGAAACGTCTTGACATCTGCAGCCATCATCCGGGTGTAGTCGGGTGAATGCAGTGCTACTGTACACCCACAATATGCGTGTGAACTCGAATTCGAAACTGTTTCATCTGTCCGATCATTTATTTTAGGAGGACTTTTAGATTCACCTAATTAATTCCCTTTCAAATGTCTCCTGCTGGAGAAGGCAACGCGAAAACTAAACTTACTTTAGTCTTTAATCCCTACAGAGAAATACAGTTCAATTTGCACGTACAGTAGAATAGCGGCAGTAGTATTACAGAGGCTTTCACTCTTATCACTAAATTAAATTATTAAAGCGTGCCAAGTCCCTCCTTTTATTTCGGAACCCACTTTCCAGTCGTGGCTGAGGGCGATATACAAGGCTAATCAAAAGGGGTTCTAGTCGGTTCACCCGATTTGGCAACAGGGGAGGGGGTGCGTGGCGAAATTTCCATTTCGACGAAATTCATTCGAAAATTATCATAATTGAAAATTGTAGGGTGGATTAATGGAACTGAATCGAATCAAATTAAGTGTGATAGGGTGCGCACGGAATCGTCCCGCTGTGCCTACTGCAGTGTACATACTCCTCTGTACATGTACAGTGTATGTCAAATTAAAAGTTTAAGACACTCCATGAGTCGAGCTGACAATGCATGCAAATTAGTTGCAAGCGTAATAATGAATACGATTTCGGAAATCCATGCTCGCGTATTGAGAGGATCGACCATTATTACAATTTCCTCTCTGCGTTCTGCTCTGGAACAGATTGACTCTGAAAGATTTATTGAACAAAAATCCAAGGCCTTCGCCTCCGGGGAGTAGCTGGGTTTTTGCATAATCCAATGCGCACATTAAACATGATCGAGCCTCAAGCCTGTCATATATTTTTCTAGTATAACGCCCCTTTTTTACATTTTTCTAATTTTCTCTCCACCCCTTCTAGTTTTGCTCTATAAAAGTTAAATCTAAAGTCATCCCGTGAGAGTCGTGTATGCTCATTTTACAGTTCGATGTCTCTTTGAGATGTGTTGAGTCATCGATCCCTTTTATGAATATTTTGACCATTGTATGATATTTATTGATGGAATATGTTCGAGCTGGATGTGCCAGATATTTTGGCATGGTTTGCACATTTTAGCGTTGTGGTGGCTATTGATTGATTTCCTCTAAAAATCCTTTTTTCTTTGTAATTGATCTGTCTGGACAACACTTTCTTTTTAAGAAGTTCATTCTCTTCTAAATAAATATCTAAAATTAAAGAAAATTATTGTTTTCCCAGTTGTTTGTGAAATGTGATCAACTCGACCAAACTTTCTTAACAAGTACATCATCAACCAGTTTAGATGGTTTACATTTTTCATTTGGAAATTGTAGCGAAACAAATCTATCAAAGCGATTTTTATTTAGAATATAACGTTTAGCAATAATTATCTGCTACGGTCTCGTAGTTGTTTATCTTTTTTAAAAATTAGTATAATCCGGCCCTGCTTTCGAGGAGACGCCTATAAATACCGACCACGTACTGCTTATTTTCAATCAGCGTTTTTTGTTGTTTCAAATTACCTTTGTGCCTCGTGCGTGTGTGTGCGATTTTTTTTAGGCTTCTCCAAAATTTGCAGCCGTTGCCACCGTCTGTTCTTTTACGATCCTTGGCGAAAAGGGATCTGCAATGATCCAGTGATGCTGGTCGACTAAACCAAATGAGACCCGGATCCAAAGTCTAAATACACCATTGCTATTTTAACAGTATATTCTGGTCAAATCTTGCAGCGAAAAACCAGTTGCTGTTCCATATTTTGTTTTTGTCTGCTGACATCATTGTAACGAACCGACAAGTGCAATACTTTAATCGAAACTATGGTGGTGGTACCTGAAAAATCGAAGAAAGGATTGGCTAAAATCATTTCCAAGTATTTCTCAAGAGCTGCGGTTACTAACCATTTGCCACGCGGACACCTGATTATTTGAAAAAATCTGTAGTCTCCCTCACATGAAAAATAATCATAGTTTTTCTAAAATAAAAATAGGATAAGCAAAATGGAACTCCAAAAGCCATTGATCACAAGTTGAGAACCTCTGCTCGAGAACGGATCACTTTTTCGTGCACCTAAATGGCTCAGAAATGGTTTCAGGAGGATTTCGGAAACGCGTAGGCCTACAACCACTTTTGATCGTATTATAGGTGCGCACGCATACAAGCCTTGATCTCGGTGAGCACACGCGCCCGCACGACCCAACATCGTTATCAAAGAAGAAAGCCTCCAATTTTGGCAGAAGTCGCTTGTACTGGGCATGGAGTGGACCGTGGAGTCGGATACACGACCTGTATTGGCTCAACACGAGTTTTCCATAATGATAACTGATGCCTATCATGTGTCCACGCAAATGGCCCGTGGCCCCGCGTTTTAGAAGCGCTTCTGCGGCCCACAATACGATTCCCTGGTTGTCTGGTCTGGTGGTGCGGCCGTGACGCTGATTACCTGTTGATTTATGGCATGGCGGAGCAGGGGCGGCTGAACCCCCTGAGATATTTGTTGAGGTCCACCAGCGTGCTCGTGACGCCATATTGAATGGACGGTATTTTAATATAAACATTGAGAAAATGTTGATGTACTCGAGTGTAAATACCAATCAAAACTTAATTAAAACATTTTGGAACAATGAACAAAAAAATTAGTGAGATCGGAACTGATATTTAAAAAAATATATTTTAAAATTGGAGTATTTATGTCGTAATCGTGCACTTTAGACGGCGTGAATCCGAACTATGTAGAGTGAAGCTCTTTACTGCTATACTGGACGAGGCACTTGGTGCAGATAAATGGAAAATAGAGTCCTTCCTCTTTCTTGTATAATAAATCTCTAACAATTTATGTTAAGAATGGTGTGGACAAATTAACCAACCACGGCTCCTGAGATTTGGTAAGTGAGAGTGAGGTTGGTGTAAGACCCAGATAGTCTTGCCACGAAACCGTCTTTATACGTGATGGGTGAAGGCTAATAATGCTTTTAGTAGCCTGTCCCTGTCATGAGGCGAGATCAAGAGGCAGTATCCCCTGAGTTAAATAGTTTTTTTTTTCAATTTCACCTTGACTTTTTTTTTCATTTTCTTATGTTGCCTCTGATGAATCCACACGTTTATTCGTGATGGTTGTAAATAGGGATTTGTGGGTTGGCGGGTGTGGGCTTTCATGGGGGAGTCTGCGATCAGTCATGGACGTGCGCTTTTATTCAGGGTGGCGTAGCTAATTTGTCTGCATTCTCCCTTTTTTATCCTGCCCGATTTCAGTGCGCGCCTCCACATGCACAAAATACCATTGTTACACTTCCATTTTACGTTTTTAGCTGTGCTATGTAGCGCCCTCTATGTCTTCCTAAGAGCCAAGTTGACGTTTTCCACACGAATCTCTGTGCGTAAGTTATTACTACCCTTCAGAGAAATTAGAATTATCGATTGATCATATCGATGGGTTTTAATATCTCCCGTTAAGTGTTCCTATCGGTGAATTGGGAAATGACGAAATGAGCTACACCTAGTAGTTTCGCGCAGCGGCACTATGCAGTATTAAGTTTAGAAATATTTCATTGCCATTAAAAAAACAATACTTTTGTCGGAAGTGTGTCTTAAGGTCATGGTCAAGGATTTGTCCAGTATGATCGATCATTGTCTTTGCTAATAACCAAAGCTCGCACCACTTCAATTATAAGCAGAGAATAGCACCCCACCGTGCAATTAATTCTGTAAAAGAGGTGCTTATTGTCGACAGGTTAATGGAGTTCAATGATGCACACTGAAAGAGGTGCGAGCCCGATAAACGATTTTCCATCGAATCAATTGGAGCTCGCAAAACGAGTGATTGCTCTCAGTCTAGCGCGCACAAAACAAATTGTTTCGTCGATGCAGAATCGTTTAACGTGGATCGATTGCGATTTCTGCAGCAACAACACAGTTATATCGGTGGGCAATATCGGCTCACAATTTGGGGGTTGGTCTCTGCTCTTGCGCTCGCCGACGTACCTCGATGATGAAGCCGTCAAAATGGGAAGACAGACGGGGGCCGGTAACACTACACCTCGACACGCACTTGGCTATAATAAGTGGGTGTCACGATAAATTATATGCTATTCTAGATGGCGCTAAACACAAACATCTTGAAACTCTTTTTATTTATTCTACCGAACCCAAATTATGTTGTCTTAATCTGCCTTTGCTATTAAAGAAAGAAAATGCAAAGCAAATTTCGACTTTAATCTCCAACACCTGCCTAACTTTTGATGTAGTTTTTTCAACCTAATATAGGAAAACCAAATGCGCAACGTAATTAATGCGAAAGCAACTTCAAAAATAAATAAAGGGTTGCGTTTTAAAAGTGCATATCTAGAACAGAATCAACAATTTTTTTTTCGCCGGCACGACCTTAAGTATCGTCATTGGGCAAAATGCTGACAACTGAGGAGTTAATCAGGTCTTCAGAAATTTTTCAGAAACTGTAGTTTTTTAATTTTTAATCTCTATAGTGTCTACATTAGATTGCATTAGACACAACAGATCATACAACCGTTCTTCAATATCTTACTCAATACTTATTTTCAAGATTTTCTTTTTCGGTGGGTAATAAGTGTCTTGTCTTTAGGAAAATGTTTCCTATACTATTTTTTAGCACTAGAGTCGACGTTCTTTCACCCCTAGTCGTTAAACCGATGCATTTTTGTATCCAAATTTCCCCAAATACATTTCACCGGCGCCACATCGACTGCAGCAAAAACTAAAATGTACAGAACTTGCGTTACCGGTGGATAATGTAGCCTTATCATATATTCCGAATTCGAATTAGGCGCTGCTAATTGGGTGTCATAGTAGTGGGCGTGGTCGCTCGTCTCTCTCTCACAAACATCCCCAGCGCGGTCCACATTTCCAAGCATTCCGTCAGACTAACATTCCCCCCACTCTCTTTCTAGCGTTCTCTCGTTTTTAATGGTGATGATGATGATGATGTTGTGTGTTATTTGTCTGTTCTCCCGTGTAAATAATATGCTCGGTGCCAATTAATATTTAAGGATGCGCGGTCAGAATGGCGATGACCGGTCTTGCAGGTTTTTTTTCTTTGCTTATGTCAGAGTCGAAGGAAACGGTTGCCAATCGAATAACGAAACTGTGCTGACCGGTGTACTAATTATTACCATGCTAGACGCTCTACTATTGAGTATGAAGTACCAAAGCCGGGGAGGATGAGGATTAATGGCTGTTGAGGTGAAGATGACCTTAAGGTACCTTCTTGGTGACTTGGTGTATTAGATAATAATCGATTATGGGAACAATGCGCCAGACTTAAAAACGTATTTTTTTCGCGGTCTTATCGTTTGCATATTTTATCTCTTGCATTTAGAAATACTGTAGTCTGCGATATCTGCAAGTATAACAAGGTCTCAAGAAATTTGTCAGCCTGAAATACGAACATAATTTATTGGTCTACCTTTTGAAACATCTATTTTTATCTGTGGTTGCATTTTAATGGCTTCATGGCTGGGCATTCTCCTCCCCTCCCCCCTCCGTTCTCCTCCCATTGAAACGCATGCACGAAAATGTTATGCTCATGATGCTTAAAAATTGTGAGATTAGCATGTTAGCGATTATTTCTTCTACGCAAAAACTGCTATAGGTTTCCTCTGGTGGCGTTCAAGAGCATAGGTTATTTATTTTCTGTTGAAGTAGATCGCCTCTAACGTTGACAATCATAACCTGCTCTCAAATGACTAAATATGCGTCACCTAGTGTGTCAAAGCGCATTTATCTACGTCTACCGCCTGCCACGTTGATCAACCCACCGGTCTCAATGACAACATCAAGACCAATCTGAGCTCTGTATTAAGTTCCAGAAAGTTCGTTGGCCCGAACTCGACGTTTAACATATATATATGCATACTCGATACGCTTTCAGCCAGCCAAACGGCGGTGCATTTAAGCCTCCGACAGCGGGATACAAAAACACTTCCACCCGCTCCAGCAGCTAATGAAGTGATAAAAACATTTCACCGCCTCGTAAATATTTTAGATTTAAACAGCTTCCACTATTAAGACAAAAATGGCGCACGCACTCTCACTCTGTAAACCTAATAATTATTTATGGATATCACTTGGTATTTTTTTTTCGTCCTCTGCTCGTGCTCAGTACCTCCGCGGGATGCTTACAATTTAGCTCCCATTTTCAATTTCAAGTAGAACGGTCGACAATAAATTGTCTTTCCCCTCCAACCCCATAATGAGAACCCCCCTCGATCCCAACCCTAAATGCATTTATTACCTACCACACTTCGAGAATCAACTTCTAACTAGCCGTGCATAAATCCAAGCTCTCTCGAAAGTTGTAGTGCTATTACATGTAACACGTACATCTCTCCGCTTGGGTATATATTTATGTGTTGAACTATCTTAATTGTAAATAGTTCTTCCTATAGCACATGATATATTTTGTAATACAGTGGAAATAACAAATGAAACTTCAAACTGTCGCATAGAGAGCGTTCTGAGCAGCTGGTGACTTCTGGTCCTATTTCTAATGATTGCTCCAGAGACTCTGAACACCTCATTGCATTCGAATCGAACCAATTTGTCTGATTTCATTTCCATTTTGTCAGCCTACAAATTGTCTTTATGCTCAGTTTTATTTCGAAACTGTAGAAATATAAATGTAGATGAAAATTATTTGACAAATTTCTGCATAATATAGAAGGTGATCGATTCGTTGTATAATTTATTACGTGAGCGGGTCACCTGTGTAATTTAACTTATCTTTTAGCTTCTGGCCTAATCAATTATCCTGAATATTTTCGTGCGGGTCGCCAAGATGACAAAATGATCTGGTGGAATATCCAAATCATGTTCGTTTTCGAATGCGCTTGCGTTAAGCAACTGTAATTTAAGGTCTCTGTGAACGCTATCAGTTTTTGACATTTAATTCTCAACACGTTTATACTGGTTGCCACACTAAAAATAACTGAAACAAGAATCTTAGTAGTGACCCGCAAGCTGGCTGAGAAAATGATGTGCTGCCAGCTAAACAATCGCATTATTAAATGTGGAAGTCGAATGCAATTTTTTTTAAATAAGGCAGTAGAGCCGCCGCATGTACGACTCGTCGTAGCCCAGTCGGTTTTCGGCGGTTCCGGGTTCGATTCCCAGCGCGGGCTCGCAAATATTTCGATCCCGGGGTACTGGTGATAACGTGCCCTTCGCATTGTGTCTAAGCACCAAGAGGGGTACAGAAACGCCTGTAGTGTGGTTTGACTTCAGTGATATGGGGGGAAAATATTTTAATAACGACATGGCATGGAGTAGATTGGTGCATGCTGTTCAGTTAAATCTGATTTGGCAGCGGGTCTCTCAAATACTCGTAATGCGCAACGGAGGCATCCATGCGCAAAGACCGAACTTTTGGGAGTTGTCTAGTTGCATTTGGGGTTCAACCAAACTCCTCAGAGGAATCTCTTTGAACATCCCTCCCGTCCTCCCGCCACCCACGCCTGACACGGGGCCACTCCTTGGGACTGTATCTCTGCTATGGCACTCGATCGATGAACTGTACCAATCGATATATCGATAAGAGATCCGCAAAAAAATGCGGTTCCGCCTTCGCCTTAATTACTACCTTCCAACAATGCACTTTCCATCTTTCTTTTCTGCCTTTCTCGGGATTCGCGATGCATGCATGCATGAATATGTGTGTTGCTTGGCCCGCCGCGTGTCTTCCGCCTGTGTACATGTGCCACCTTTTCTTACGAATCCGTAGCAGTAGGTAGAGTGGATGGTGTTGGGTGGGTGGTTGAAAAAAATGAAATTCGAAATTCGCGAATCGATGAATCAATCCCTCGAGCCGTCTTTAGCTGTAACGATCCCGACGTGCACACTAGATGGGTTCTAGTAAGAATAACCTCTTGAGACACACTGGGCTTCGGGGCTCTGTTTGAGCGCCCGTGAGAGCGAGCTGAGGGAGGAAAACCTTGCTTTGCGTACGTGAACTTTTATCTTCACATCTTATCCTGAAAATAGTTGAAAAATATTCCTTTTTTTTATTGGCAACCCACAAAACAACATCAAAATGAGAATCAAGTTTAGCCTTTTGCTGTGCTTATGCCGAAACAAATTTCCAGAAATGAGGCGGCCCATGCGGTCTAATCGATCAATTTATCCCGAATGAGATCAATAATTTATCCATTGTATTGTTAACCTCTAAAAGGTGTTCTCAAAATTGAAACCCTATCATCTTGATCATGAAAAAAACCCCTATCGCTTTATAAAATGAAAAAAGCACAACGCTAGATAGTATAGAGGCAAAATCCGAAAGTTAAAGAAGACAAAACGGCCAAAGGATTGATATTTGTAAGAATTTCGTTGACTGACCACGCTACACTCCGTCATAATCTTCGAAAATTATTTGACTAATTTACGTTAAATTACTGGGCCACAAGATCTTTTCGAGAGAATCCCACATCTCTCTCATCAGTTGTGTTCGAAAGCGACACCGTCGCTAATTAATGCACACGGCCAAAATTAAATTAAATTAAATGCTTGTTAATTAAATAATTTATAGCGGATATCACTACATCAATATTCTGAAGCAAATTTCACATAAGACATTTACACCTGCACAAAGGGATTGAAGACTACTAATAGACTAAAAATCCTGTTCGTTGATGGTTTCGCCACGCCAATGTAGCGCTGTGTAAAATGAATGACTCTTATTATTTTTTTAATTCACTGTAGTGTACATCACAACAGGAGTTTCTGTACCCCTCTCGGTACTATAGGTTAGGCTAGGTTACGTTTCAATGGATTACTTTGAATTATTTTTATTTACGTATAGTTTTTCGATTATTGTGCAAATCGATATTGGATCTCGGAAAGAAAATTCTACGTATTAGGTGATCTCAGGAGCAATATTTTTCTCGTGTACAACCGATACGTATAACATGTTCGCTGGTAGACCGACCTTCTCTTGTCTGCATCATGCTCGCACTCTATCTCTCAATCTCTAGCTAGCTCTAGCTCTCTCCCACTCTCTATGGAGCTGCACGTGTCACAAAAGATATTCAAAATTCCCTTAATGATGCTGAATAATAGTCGACAGATCGAAAGTTTCTTTCTCTCCGATGACAAAATCTATTCAAACTATTGTGTGGGTCGCAATATGCATATGTAGGCCACGCTCGCGCATCGGCAACGCCTTCGATTAATATAGGCCGTGGTGCTGAGCTACAAACATAAGAACACGCCGTGAAAACTAGCGCTTTTAAAAACTGAGCTTCGAAAAATGACTTTGAACTCGATTGATTTAAAGTTGCCCATGAGGATCTTCAATACCGCATCCCAATTATGATTGATTAATCGATTTTGATATAATTATGTGACTATATCGTGGCCTGACTTGCGGAAGGCGTTTGATATGGTGACTGCGATGAAAGCCACTGTAGCAGTATGTGCAACATAAATAGATGATGGGTTCCCGATTGATTTTATGCACCCGCGGCGGTGTAACACTAGGCTTACACTATTGTGTAAAATATGGAAATATTGGAAAAGGGTGGGGGTGTGTACAATGACTTTACGGTGACTTCTGGGTAGGATTTCATAAATTATATATAAAATCCTACAGAAAATTTTACCGCATGCCCGTTCGGCATAGAAGTGTGTCCCAATTATAATTGAATTATTAAACATTCGGTTAAATGCCAGCAATTTGCGTGTATGTCACTATTCATGAATTCTGTTCATCTATATCATTACAGGTTCGGTGGCATTGGAAAGTTATATCGATCCATTTTCAGGTAAGTTTTCAACAAAATATGCATTTTTTGTTCTGTATTTTGTTCCTGTATTTGTGGCAGACACGGACGAGTTATTCTCGGTATGATAGAAACGTGTGGTTATCCTCACTGAAGGTTTGTCTGGTCTAATCTACAATTAAATACAGTGAGAACTTCATTTCGTTCTTGCAATGTTCAAAATGCCAATGTGATATTTTTCTAGTTACCGACCGTCCGTACATGTAAATTTTAAAAAACTTAGTATCTCCAAAGCTTAGTATTCTCCAAAGCTTGTCCCAAGACGGCGGAAAAATGCCAAAATTGCTAAGCCTAATGGCGCAAGACTCAAGCTAATTGCAAGCAGTGAAGGGACGACTTTGCAATGGTAAAAGCGCGACTTTTTATTCCTGAGCTAGCTATACTCCTCCAATAATATTATAATCATTTAATTTTTAATGTGTGCTCTTTGTAGAGTATTCTAATATTGGATGACGAAACAGCGAATTTCATTAAACAAAATTTAGAAGGACTTGTTAATGGGTCTTTTTTTTTTAATGAAGGACACATTTCGGGCGCCCAATTCGAAACGAAGTTGTCGTATATAAACTTTGCAGGTTTTCTCGAAAATGAAATTGTGACATTACGAGTATACTTTAGAAGCACTGTGCATTTATTGGACGAGCCGGCATATAAAAAAATGATTTTCGTTTAGTCAATACTTTTCTATTTCAGGTAGCTTGTTTTCAAGTGCACATTATTCGCATGTTATTCGCGAAAGATACAGGCCTATACACAGTCCCACTACAATTTGAATTCTTTTTGTGCAGATGCGTTGAAATCCTTTACACACAACCCTTGTCACGAGTGTCATGACAACGCTGTTCGATACTGCAGAATGTCGACGCTCTCTTTCTTCTAAATGCATCTTCTGTTTTTTTAGCAACTCGTATATGTCTTTTGTTGAAATATCTTGTGTGTGTGTGGAATGCAGGGCGCAATGTTGGTGAACTGCTCCGACGCTTTTATTCGTTCTGTCGTGGAGGTGTACATACCGACCTCTGCCATCATGTACATGAACGCGAACATCAACACTAGTATATATCGATGAATCAAATCGTTTTATAAAGGTACATACACGGTACATGCACTTGGTATCTACACGTGTATAACGCAATCCGTGTGCAATCGGATATGACATGCGCATTGTTTGAAATCTATATAGGCTACATGTCATCGGCAATTTTGCCAGTTTTTGTCACCCGTTTCCTTTATCCATATCTAATTCTTGATGCACACCGTGTACTTGCGGGGACGGATAGCGGGCACCACCCAAACTATACCGCACCACCACCCACCTCGCGCTGTATACCGTGATATATACAGGCAATAATAATATCCATTGTGTATGACGTGATGTCTCGAGTTGCACATATTTTTTCTGGTTAGGAAGAAATCTGCGGTGGCGGCGCAGGGGTTATCTGAAAAGTATGTGGCATCATTGCGCATGTTCAATTTAGAGTGGCGCAAGGAGAAGTAAATGTCAACGACACACGAAAAAGTTAAACGGCGTAAGGGAAAATCGAATGTATCTTCCTAAAACTCACAATTTGTAAAACAAAACACAAATTAAAATTGCAATACGTACCCAAATAAGCCCCAGAGTGACTTATAGTGGGGCAAAAAATACCCGTTTGGCAATGATTTGACTTACCAACGCCAGCGGCCCCGAAGGGGTGGCTGGTTGCCGCGTAATTGTAACTCAAATTAATAGTAGTTAACTGCAGAATAATTAACTTTTAATATTCGGAAAATAACACAAAAATATTAACATTATACAATTGACAAACTGAATAAGCAAATTAAAATAAAGCGATTAACTTTAAATACATGGAATATACTAAATACCAACCCTTCAGAAAGTCAACTAAAAAACGAAACCGTTAGTGAATTGTTTGGAAATGCGCTATTGCCGTTATATAAAAAAATATGAAATACTTGAATATAAGAAATTCGTAACTTGAAAATAAGTAAAACGATAAAAAATAATCGGAATACATTTTTTGATGATTCTTGCGTTTTGAACTTTTGCATAAAAATCATCAAAAGAAACTACAACTTTCAGTTTCTTTTTGATTTTAGTCTGTTATTTTTCCTATTGCATTGTTGACAATTAAATCTCGTATTTAGATCAAATAAAACTTTCAGACGATGCTTTATCAAGTCCAATTGACTTTTTATTTCTTTCCTATTTTAATCATTGGCAGACCTCGTAACTCTAATTTTGAGATCGATTTGTTCATGCTCTCTGCACTGTTAGGATATATATGTATACCCGCGTAGGCGACAGCGAGGCAGGTAACATGAAAATTGAGTCATTTTCAATCGCTGCAAAATGTCAGAAGTTGACAGTGCCATTACCAGAAGTCGCCCGTATTTTTCTGAGAAGTGCAGACACGATCGAGAACTTGTCTCTCTCTCTCTCTCTTCGTTTCCTGAGTGTATCAGTCGCGGATCAAATGCCGTCTGTCACTATACATGTTCTCGGTATACACGAGAATATACGGATCGAGCCAATTTCCTAATACCGCCTCGTTTCTATTCTATAAATGGTTCACGTTTTCCTTAAGCAGCGTCGGCATTGGCTGTTTCTGTCATGTGACAGTCAAGCAGGTGCGTTGGATCAACACAGACTCTGAATCTACCTTTTGTATACCCTGTTGAGACCCTGTCAAAACTCCTATCAAACTGAGCACGTCACGCTGTTTGAGATACATGTACTCGTATACTGGTGCAGAAAAAAACTAAGACATAATCAGTGTTGAACTGTTTTAGCAATATCATTATTATGGCATCACGCTGTTTAACGCCTTTATCGCTCGTCGACTTCTATCTTAATGCAATTTTGCAATTTTTGTAATTTTGCTCTATATTTTTTATCTATCTCTTCTTACTTGCCTTTACACCCAAGCGGGCTCTTGGACAGAGGAGGATACCTACAGGTAGAGGTTCTCAAGTGTTCAACATAAATAATTCAAGATACCTTTTATATAAGTACAGGTTGACAGTAGGACTGCTACATTGATGCTTCTTCCGCTAGAGTCCTTATATACTGGGAATGGAATCGTACGACACTTGGGAGAACAGCTAAGTCAGAGACTGGCTATAAACTAAGGTACAGAGCGGGTATTAATTTCGGTTAAGGTGAGTGTCTGACCTCAACAGCTTTGGTTTGCCCTTTAACATTACAATACAACGTCGCAAGAGAAGAAGAAAGAAACAAATCGTCCCCTAATCTGTGAATTTGTATGCTAAATATACAGTACACATTTCCAGTTCACATTATATCTGTGTTATGTACATTTATTATAGATTCGCCATTAACCAAAATGTTGTTAGCAAAGATATTTATTTTCTTAAGTTTGGCTTGTAGTACGTATACTGTACAGGATGGTATGACGTTAATTAATATCGAAGCACGTAATATTATATTTCAAATTGAAATTCGGTTAGAGTTGTCGTGTCGTACAATCAAATGTATTTTATCGCTGCACTCGATCGACAAAAGGCGTTACTTAGTCTGCCTCCGTGATTAAGAGAAACCCTGTATAAGAGAGTGTAGCAAAAGTTTGAGGCGCTGGAATGTTTTATCGTTTTTATCTGATTGATCATGCATACTGTAGTACACACTGTCTACACGCGTATCCCGCTTTTGATCCAACTGACATTTTCACCTGTCTTCAGTTGCACGTCTTTCGTGACTCGGGATCCTCCTAATCTTTCGCTCCGTCCGCATTGCTGAGCGCTCGATATACCAAGAGTCAAGTGACTTCTTCCTAAGTTATACGGATCACTTATAGAAACGTCCTACTCCAAACAATGTAAATGCTTATGTGGCAAGTGTCTGTCCACCCGATACCCAAGGTCTAACTGAACTCCTTCTTAAAAATATAGGCACTGGTAATAATCGTGAATACATCTTTTTATCCGCTTCTGGTTGAAGTTATCGTTTAGTAGTTCTGCTTTAAATGGTTTGTAACAGTGAGTCAATTTTCTTAAAACTTTCATATTTTAATAATTCATGAAACATATTTTGTTTTGGCTGTAACTTTTCTACTTAAATTATGTATTTTTCTGTATTTTGCACTTTTCATAATGCACAAAGTTCGGTTCACGAAACTTTAGATACTACTTTCGTGTCAGTAACGATGACACGCCGAGATTTTCGGAAAGAACTCCGAAATTTATTGTTATGTGCAGGGTTCAGTTAACGTTGTGCGTGGTCTCGTGAGAAGAAAATACATAATCTTTTTATGCATTTTGATTTTGCTAGCGTAAGAAATTTCATGATGTTGACGAATCGCTATAAAATTAGATGGCTTTGGCACTGTCTAGACTTGAAAAGTGACCATGCTGGGCGTGTGGAAGAACAACATTGCTATCTTCTCATCCTCTACCTACAGTATATACAGAGTATTCTTAAGACCTTAGTCTGCCCCAGGCATCTGTAATTGTCATAGCTTAAAAAAATTATATCGCTATCCTTCCTGATATTTTTATCGTAACAAAATTGAATATATCATGATGAAAATGGTTTCACCTGACGAATATATTTCAGATTGCGTTAAAATTCAGGTTACTAAAAAGTTAGGAAACCAGGAGAAAAATCGTGCATCAGAAATGAATTCATTATTTATCTTTGTACGCATCTAGTAGGTCAAAGGTTGAGTAACACATTCGATGGGCACTTAATAGTGCACATACACAGGTTCTTATGAGCGTCAATGCTGTTATGGGTGTCACCTGAACACAACATTTAGACAAAACAACGTATTCATCATTGAAAGTGTTTGTCTATATACGCTAGATTAGATTGTTTGCCATAATAAATTCCCAATTAACGTTGATTTGTTGGTTAACAGCCGGTTTATTATCGTTTAGGGAGATCTTACGTGTATTTATATACTAGGTAATATGCACACCCACACGGATCATGGAATACGGGCAATGCAAATAAGCATGCAAATAACAAATGCTGGGTATCTTTATCAAGCGTCCAATCTTTACGGGCGACTTTTCGTTGATGTTGTTGATGCTTAATGTTCTCTTGTAGGCTTAGCCCCGGCGTGTCCGTTTCCCCTATGTATGTGTGTGTGTGTGTGTGTGTGGCGCACGCAAACCCCTTTTTCGGAGAAAGTGGTCCGTCAAATAATTAATGGGGTGAGCGAATAAAAAGCGAGAGTCCCGCGTCGTTTCACGTATTATGTATCGGCCCCCACTCGCAGAAGGTGAGGTTCGGGAATTTCGCTCTCGATCGCCATCTGTTGTTTTGCCGCTCGGCCACAGACCAAATCTCCTCGGGTGCCGACGGGTTTTGGCACACACACGCACACACGTTTAAAGACCCGAAGAAGTGTTCGGATTTCGAATTGGCTGCTTTCAGATCTGGTCAGACCGCCCCAATAAGAGGCATGCAATAATTCCCAGAAAAGCATAATTCGGGAAAAAATGAATTGTTCGATTTGAAAAAGAAAGTTGAACTGATAATCCCTCATAAAACATTCAGATGTCGCATTTACGATTTCATTTCAATGAAGAAATATGGTTCAAATTAGTTGCTAATCTTATAATCATCACAACAATCGATCGTCATTCGTTTTCAATCGTTCGTTTAATCGGTTGATCGTTCGCTCAATCTGGATCATTCGTATTAATTCGATCCTCAGTCTCAATGGCAGGATTGGTCTGCGACAAGGCATTATGTAAAAAAATATTGTCCTGAAAGAAACTAGAATTGTTCACTCAATGCCAGACGTTCACTCGTTGGTCTCGTGTCCACAAATTGTTGAAACCTTTTGTGCTTTGCTCTGAACAAGTTGTACCGTTACGAAGGGATCAATCGGTCATTTGCAATATATAAATTGTAGAATGCTTGAAAAACTAACCAATCTTTTTTTAAAGGGATGCTTATACAATTTCCGAATGTGTATCGCGGACGGAATATGTCCCAGCTCTGAGTAACCAACTGTAAAAGCATTACAAACGAGTTAAGTAGGCGAGAGGAGGGGTGATGGAAGTCGATTTGCATGAGCCATGCAGAAGCATGCAAATTGATGGTGCGTTCTGCCTCCTCCTTTTCCTTCATTCGATCTCCTCAAATCCACAAAAAAATTATATATATATATATATTCCAATAAAAATGAGTGAGCGAACGAGTTGACGGCGGAGTCGTCAGCCTTCTTCTTAATCCCCGTGGCGAAGCAAAAGACCTTGTTCCCCGCCCAGCACGAGCCCCGGGGATTTGAGGTTCATGTTATTTCTGGATATTAACCTTCGTCGGGCACTGTGCCGCACGATTACTGCCAGAATGGCAGATAGACTAGACGCGTGGAATACATGTAGTGTCAGTTAGAAAGAGGTCAGACCCAGAGGTTCACACAAGGCAAGACATATCTCGGTCTTATCACTGCCTCGTCTTGGTCCAGACGAGACGAGACCGACGTAAGGCGAAACTTGTATCGCTTTATTTATTTCAAGTCGGGACCTACATCAATGTTTGGGTGAAAAGACAATGCTGTCTTGTGAAATCTTGTGAGACTCTCGTCTTGGCAAAATAAATTGCATGTCTTGAAAAAAATACTCTTGCTTGTTAGAAGGCTCGATGTCTCCATACATAATTCATATGAAAACGCTATTTTTTAGTCGAGCGCTTCTGTGTCCATCATAATACCAAATTTAAAACAATAGAAACTGCATTACATGGAATGAGAGATGGATTAAAATATAAGTTTTGGCCCACTGATGTGCCCCGGTATTTTCCTGATGCAACATTTACAGATTATTTTTTTCTCATTCCTAAATCCCTAATCCCAATGACCTTGCATTTGTTCCAACCCCCCCCCCCCCACCCCAACACCACCACCACCACCATCTATATGCCAAATGCCATGATCGTTCTCCAAATCCTAATCGAATTTTTTACTCCCTCTCTGCAGCATCGCGCATGCAAAGATTTTGTGATGGTTCGCGCCAGTGTTGTTGTGGTGTAGAAAAATTCACCTTTTATATTATACGAAATGCAGCGTGCCATCACCTTCTGTGTTTGAGCCTCTCTCCTTCTTGTTGCTGATGGCCTGGGGACAACACGCCGTGATCAAGAAATGGAGGGGAGGACGGCGGTGGTGATGCAGTTGGCAGAAATTATGCGGCCGGTGAAGAGAGGTGGTGATGATGACCGGCGGGGTGGTAGGGCCGGAGTGTCATCTATCAACTTAGCGCTTTAAAAAATATTCGAGTAGTGTTCTTTAGTGCCGAATCTAGGCATTTAAAGATTTTTTTAAACGTATAACTCTGTATAAGATTGAACATAGATTGCTAACCGCAAAGGATCTATAATTTTTGCCAATAACAATAACACCTCGTGAGAGCGAGTGTCAATCGTTTCCCGAAGTCACCATGCTCATGCGCAAAGAACTGTTTTATCTAATGAATTGTCGACATTGCTACTCATGCTGGCATTCAGGGTAAAATTAGGATTAATTTAGTGATATGGCACCACACAAATTGTCATTTTGACTTCATGTCACGCGTTTTTATTTCGTAAATTCGGTGCTCGGATTACAGCAGAGGGGAAATTATTTTTGCGGAATATATTTTTTACTGTTTGTTTCATCAGAATTTCATCAGAAATTGACTGCTTGTTCGCCTTCCATCCACAGCGTCAATCCAGACTCTCCATTCTATCAGATATAGTATACCTTTCTGAGCTGTCAGATTATAGAAGATACGTCTTGAAAATGTATCCAGATACAAAGTACCTTATGTGAAGGGTACAATGCATGGTTCCGTCAGGCAGTGGAAAATTGTTGTTTCACGAAAGTAAATGAGTTTTTCTTCTTTTTTTTTCTTTCAAAAATCTCAAAAACGTTGCACGAAAAGTACTGGTCAGCAATTAGGTTGGACACTTTTGAAAAATGACCACATCTTCCATCAAACACCAAAAGGTTCAGCAAAAAAACACATTTTTTGGCATAATGGCTAGATAATGAGAATTTCATACTCGGTAATAGGAAAATATTATCGGCCAATTTACACTGACCTTTGTTAATGGCATGTTATCGTGATGCATGCCCAAGTGGGGTGGGGCACGTCATACGCACGTCTTCTCCCTTGAGACCCTTGTCCAAACTTGTACGGGAATAAAACGACGAATGGAATGAATCAAGTGTTTTTCATCTCTGTCCAGCTTCCCTTTGAAGCGTGTACCTGAACCGGTTTAGAGTCTGATGGAGGGGATCACGCATGTATATAAATATGCATTTGTTGGGCCCCGAGTTTCTTTATCCGGCCCCCAAACATGCCCATGAAAGGTGAGGGGCGCTCAAGATAAGATGCGATTGCACAACGGCAGGTGCGTGCATCCTCGCTGCGGCCATCTTCGCTGCAAATGGAAAGCTTCGCGCCGAACATCAATCGTGCACGCACACTATTGAGATGTAAGATTAGATCGCAGATGCCTTGGTATCAGCTAAGCGAAACATTTTTTATACACTTTAAATGTTTTTGTATTTTCTTATTCATCGTCATTTGAAAAAAATACTATGACGCGAAGAGATTCCCGATACAGATACAGGGTCCTACAAACAAAGGTTGAAAAATTATGTTTGTCTTAACGGTATTGAGATTGACTGTGGCTCGGCGGTCCCTGGTTCGATTCCTGACGCGGGCTCTCGAAAATTTTAATCCCGGGGCACTGGATGTGCCCCTTGCATAGCGCCTAAGCACCATAAGGGGTACATAACGCCTGTAGTGCGATTGACTACAGTTGATTGGAAAAATATATAAACGATCCTGATTTGGAATAGAAATTGACACTGGATGTCCAACTTATTTGTTTCGATTAAAAATGATGTAGTTTAGGAAAAGGTATGCTGCTTAATTGCTTTAGAAACGAGGATTGTACAGTATATTTAAGAAAATGCAATTCGTTTGGCGCTGTACGGGTCGTCAACCCATCGACTCCATCATGGTTGGCCGTGAATCGTCGAGAGCGTTCGGTTATCTGTCTATCCACATCTTTGGCGCGCTGGCCAAGGTGGCCGGAGAATAAATAGATTTAGAAAAAAATTGGTTGTTTCCAGTAGCCTGGTAGGAGCTGGTGGCCGGGACGATTGCGAGCTATCTCTCGTTGATTGAACTTTCGGGCCGCTCGTCCTACTCCGCCATTACTGACACGGTGGTACAAGGGGAAGGGGTCAAGATGATGACGGGTGGAAGAAAAGGGGTTTGCTGGCAGAAGCAGAGGTCCCGGGGACCAAAGTTGATTTGCCCGGGGCGATCGAGGAACGGAGCGGCAGGGGCGGCCAGAGGTACTTGGCGCCGATTGGGAAACTGCAGTCTGCGTAATTAGATGGGTGCCCGGTTATTATTCGGGCGAATATTTTTGTTTTTGCTCGGGGCGCAAATTGTGTCATCCTCTATTCAAAAATTGGCGCAGCAATTAGTGTAGGAATTTCTTCAGCAGAACGGTCGAGTTTGCACATTTATTCAAAATTCTTAGAAATCACTCATAAGATGTGAGGAGAACAAGGAAGTTTTAGAAATAAGAAACTGGTACGGAGCAAAAGATAAAATATACGAGATTTGAGAAGCTTGCTTTAATGCTTGTCTTATTAAAGCAGTCGGCTACCTCCAAGAATGCAAAATTACTTGCGATTGAAGTTTATCACGTTAAAACAGGCGGCAAAAATATCATTTTGTATT